>CAJQZJ010033821.1:434297-448505 GCA_907164525.1 Lophiomys imhausi | reverse complement strand
GAGAGAGAGAGAGAGAGAGAGAGAGAGAGAGAGAGAGAGAGAGAGAGGAACAAGTTCATTCCCTGGCCAGATTGGAGCTCTGCACTGTCTTCTCTTCTACATTATTCTTGCTTCCCCCTACTCTTCTGCTACTCCTGTCCCATGATGAACTCTCTACTGGCCAGACAGGGGTAGACCATGCCGTGATCAGAGTCGTTGCAGTCTGTCTGCTTCTTGCTTTTGCCAGACTCAGGGTTTTAAAGTCTGGGATTTCAAGGTTTGGCTGGGAGGAGGTTCATATAAATGAGGATCCTCAGATGCCAAGAGTTGTGAGAGTTAGGACAATCACTCAGGCTCACCCCAGAGTGTAAGCCATTGGCTTGTTCAGTAAACATTTATTGATGAAGTACTGTGGTAGAGACATGTGAAGAAGTCAAATATGATTCCCTAAAGCCAGTAAAATTCACCAGAAAAAGCCCTGACACCGAATCTTGACTTACTGGCTATGTGATTTGGGACAAATGACTGAATACATCTGTTCCTCAATTCTTTATCTACAAAAATATTTAATATTGCTGTTTCCCAAGCCTTGACTTCCATCTGTAACTCCTCAGTGATTCCCAAACTTTGGAGTGCACACCAGTAGTCGGGCAGATGGGTTAAAATGCACATTTTCAAGCTCCCATGTAATATGCCAAGGAAGGGTCCCAGGAACCTGCATTTTTAACAACTGTGCTGAGAGGAGCCCTCAGTGGATTGAGCTTTGATAAAACCTACATGAACACTTTTGCCTTCTGTACCTAGGTTTAATCAATAATTTTAATTGTTTAAGAACTCATAAAACATCTCATGGAAGCCAGTAAATACTTGCTACTGTTACAAGAAGGGAAAGGAATAATCAAGCATTTTCGTACCATCCACAAACCCAGCTGTCCAACAACTGTATATTTTTATCATTTTAATTACAATATGATTATGTTGCTTCCCCTTTTCCACCCTCCAGCCCCTGACAGCTCTCACCCTTCCAACTCCTTCCACGTTTTTAAACATCTATTTGCAGCCAGCAAAAGAAACAATCACTGTGGTGATCCGGTGGACTGAAATGCCAATCAAGGAAAGTTCCATTAAAAGAGTGGCTAAATAATATAGGATACTAAAAATGCTAAGAGACAAGGCAGTAAATGAAAAGGAAAATGTGGAGAAGTGTGGGAAGATCAGGGAAGCTGGGGAAGAACTAGATTACTCTGTCCAGAGAGGTTTAAACAATCATTACTCTCACTGTTGGGATCATTTGGACTCTAACATCATGCTTCTCTATCCCAATTCCCAAATTGGGAATAAGAAATCCAAACCTATGTTATTCTGAGGCTAACATATCATATAGTTTCATAATACATTTAGATCAGACTATAAAATGTTTGAGGGCATACTCATCTTTGTTTACATAATGTTACTTTTCTCATTATGGTGACAATACACCTGGCCAAAGCAACTTAAGAAAGGAACAGTTTATTTTGGCTCACTCTTTGAGGGTGCAGTCCATCAAGGCGGGGAAATCACAGCAGCAGAAGTGTGAGGCATCTAGACTCATTGCCTCTGCAGCCAGGAAAGAGAGAGAGAGAGAGAGAGAGAGAGAGAGAGAGAGAGAGGAGAGATGATTTCTGGTGCTCAGTTCCTTTTCTGTTTTTTGTGCAGTCTGAGATTTTAGCCCATGGAGTGATGTGCCCCACCTTGACTAACCCAACCAGCATAGAGGCTTATTTTGTCTGTGATTCTCAGTCCTCCCAGGATGGCATTGTTCACTGTCAAAGTATCCCAAGCTTTGGCTTGGTGGGTGGCTATTCAGTAAGTGTCAACAGCCAATTTACAAAGCCCGGAGAAGAAACATAAATGATGGATAGAGTTCTGAATCTTTTTTTTTAATAATTTATTTTTTATTTCTTCAAGTTACATCTCAATCACAATCCCCTCCCTACTCCCCCCTCCAGTCCCACCCTCCCACCCTCCTCCCCCTCAAACCCCCCATCCTCTTCCCTTCTTCTTTTTTTTTTTTTTAGTTTAAGGTATTTCTTTTTTCCCCCCAACAGCTCTCCCTTTCAGTCCAACAAATGGTTCTTTTTCTTATAACTATAAATACAAAACAACAGAAATAAATAGGCCACAATTATAAGAGTTATATGGCTTAACATACATTCCCAATGTCCAGTCCATATGTATTTGGCACCTGACTTTAACATTCTACTATCTAACCATCTCCATGTGTTTAAAGTTCTATATCTAACTCAGCTTTCATACTAACTTGCCTCACAATTTTAAAAATATCTTCTTAGATCCAGAACACCCTCTTGATTCCTAAACAACTCAAAATTTAACTATGAGACTCTAGCTATCTATTCTTCAACCACCTCAGAGACCTGAGAGGGATAAATATATCTGATTATATAGGAAGTGCAGGGCCTGCAGCTTCCAAAACTGAATAATGACATACCAGTGGCTGCCTGGACAGTTCCCATTTTCTCTCCATACATTACAGCATCAATCTTCAGCCATTTGGCCCCGTTTCTCTGACAGACATTGATTGTAGAGCAGGAATTATGAAGGACTTACCTACCCTGTCTTGGCAGAGCTAGGCTGTCGACTTATCTGCTTCCAAGTTTTGTCCTTTTTGGACAGAAGTCTGTCTACAGTTGAAGCAAGGGGTTTTTCTTGCCAAGAGAAAGGCTTACCACCAATTCAATCACCTCCCACTGGAGATTCTTCGATGCTCATCTTCTACTTGGAGTAGAATAGGGGGTGCTGTCAGGAGCTGACATGTCTCGATATCAAAAAATCTTAAGTTAAGAAAACAACTTTGAATGCCATATTCTGCAGATCTCTTGAGGTTTTTGAAGATGCCCTATCTATCTCTTATATTTAGATAAGCAAATATTGCTTGTCTCTTAGCAACTTGATTTCTGAGTAGCTTAGAAAATAACTGTGATAGACTGTCATAGTAACTAACAAAATGGCACGTTTTCATGACTATTAGTTTCCGTTTCTTAATTATCCTAAACAGTTTATGTTGGTTGGTAGCAAGAGATCAAAACTTGACATTTCATTTTTAAGTATTACTACGAACAATACCTTTAAGAAGCGTTACCCTTAATTTTGTATCAATATACAAAGATCAATACCAATGTGGCCAAATATAATCTTAATTTTGTATCAATATACAAAGATCAGTACCGATGTAGCCCAATACAATCTTAATTTTACATTAATATACTAGGGTCAATACCATTGTGGCCAAATATAATCTTAATTTTGTATCAATATACAAAGATCAATACTGATGTAGCCCAATACAATCTTAATTTTACATCAATATACAAGGGTCAATACCATTGTGACCAAATATAATCTTAATTTTGTATCAATATACAAAGATCAATACCGATGTAGCCCTATACAATCTTAATTTTGCATTAATATACAATGATCAATACCAATTTAGCCAAATATAATATTAATTTTGTATCAGTATACAAAGGTATAAGGCCATATTCAATAATCTGTCCTTTTTTCTTGATCTTTCCTATACTATGTCTATGTCCCATTTTTCTCAAGTCTGTTCACTCCTATATAGGAGAGAAAGAAGGATACAGAAAAGAAAAAGAGAGAAGTCTCTGGGTCTAACCTCCAAAACCTATTTGACAAGACCATTTAACAGCTTGTAGTCTTTTCCCCTAAATAACAAAATTTTCTATTATCTATCAAATAACCAAAGTGGGGGGAACACCCTCCCCACCTTCTGGGGATGGGACGTTGTTCTCTTAAAATGACTTCCTGCTGATTTGGGACGTAGTAAACCTGTTTGGGGCCCAAATAAGAATGGAAAAATGGTTAAAAATGTTAATAGAATCATTTGATGTTCAGTCCCTTTGTGCTCAGCTATTTAGATGTCCTACGAAGTTCATAGACAGAAGCTGATCTTCAGAACTTTACTGAAGATCTGGCTGGAGTAGTCTGTGGAGCTGAACGATCTTAGCGATTTTGAGTTGTTGTGGTTGTAGACTTTTGAGGAAACTCGTGGGATGGTGTAGATGATGGGGCAGGGTGTAGTAGAGTGTTCTCTGTCGGGAATTACCCCACAGACACTAGAAACATTGGAGAAACACTCATGCCTCTTGTCTCCAAGTTCTTAAATTCAGGAAGAAAGTGGAGTTGTGGGATTGCCCCACTGAAAGCTACTGAGTCTGCATCTGCTCCCTGCATTGTGCCTTTGGGATGTGGTCAGTGCCTTTAATAGGCTAAGACAAGCCTGACATCAAGGACCACTTGCTATCAGTGTCCTTTGACGAGAGTTCATATTCTGATAAGACAAGCTGGAGGGAATCAGAAAATTCAGGCAGGGAAAGATCAAGGCCTACATTAAGGAGGAAAGAGATGCCAGTCACTCTGATAGGGAAATAGATTTTCGTGTTTCATTGCACGAGTGCTCACACACACTCAAAGCCTGCCACATTTCAAAGCAGCCTTCAATGCCCCAGTGTTCGCTTAGAATGGGAGAGATCTGAAGCACCTCAAAGGCTGCAGGTGTGGAGCAGTTCACACAGGACCCAGCCAACAACTCTCTCCTACCTCCTTTCTGCAAGGCTCTTCCTTCTTCTTACCCATATGTGCATCTTAGTGGTGTTGAGGAGGTGTGTGTGTGTGCGTGCGTGTGTGTGTGTGTGTGTGTGTGTGTGTGTGTGTACATTTAAATCCAAAACTTAAAAGGGATGGGGGAAAGGAACAAAAAAGTGACAGGCCTGGACCAAAGCAGCAGCTATTCATAATGAATGGGGGAGTCATCATGAAAGAACCTGGGCCTGTTAAGAAAAGCACATCTCCCAAAGGAAGACAGCTCTGTGGATGCTGTTGAGGTTGGCAGCTTAAAAGGCCCTTCATTTCTGAGCCAGCGAGAGGCAGGGAAAGTATTTGATATACAACACAAGCTTTTTGTTCTCTCTCTGTTTCTCCCTTTTCCTTCTTCTGAATCTCATCTTGGCTGAGCCATGGCAAAACTAAATTAGAAAAACCTGCAGAGCATTGAGAGTCTAAATGAAGCACACAACCAATTTATCACCACGGAGCCCAGATATCTAATAAACCCCGTATGTAATAAATGTGCTAAGTGTCCACCCTGAACTCCAACATACCCAGAAATGGCCAGTGGCAGGAGATGGGGAGTCCTTGACAAGGGGATGATGTCACACTCAGCCTGAAGCACTCAGCATCTGGCTTACATCACTAGCTCTTAAGGCTGCCCAGCCAAGGTGGACAATGCTCAGGTCTCCAAAGGCAAGACCAGCCATTGCCAAGCATTTAAAATGGAAGCAGAAGTTTGTAGGCTGGGAAAATACTGAAAGCAGAGCTGGAAGAAGTAAGGAGAGAAATCTCCTTTTTATCCTTTGTGTTTAGGGAAATGGGTGCTTTCAGGAAGAAGAAACTCCATTGGCATGAAAGGCTTCTCACCCACATGTGGAGTAAAGGATGCAGAGGAGCGCTTTTCTACTAAGCTGTGTCCATGTCTACACAGTAAAGAAATAGAAAAGATGGCATCTGACTGCCACAGGGGAGAAGAGTGGGGACAGGTGACTCTAACCCTGAGTCATTAGGATTGGAATGAGCAGAGCTTGGAGATCTAGAAGGCAGATCAGTTTAGGATCAGTCTCTTGGGTTTTAGGTTTAGTTGGAAACATAGGGTCCTCTTGATGACATGACGAGGTTGGTGGAGCACAGCAGGTCACTAGATATGCAGATAGAAGGGCATAAAGCATTAAAAAGTAGCCCCTGTAGAGATGTGGGCTTCAACCTAAGTTCTCCAGCAGAATTACTTGGCAAGCTTTAAGAAACTCTGCTGCCTGTGTTTAGTTCTAAGAGCTATTTCCTACTCTAAGAAGACCACTTATCTTCCAGCAACCACCTTTAACCTATACTCTTATGTGGCATGGCTGTAAATATTGTATTTTGCCAGTACTTTCTCTTTTAATTAAATGTTTAGTAAGCATATAAAATCAATGGGCATTTGTATGACATGATCATACATGTGTACCATTTGGCTTTGTTTATATTTTTTGAGTGTTTTCAACATAGCAACACAACCTGTAGAACTATGGTCCACAGTGGCTGAATTATGAACCAGTCAGGAATGTCCTAAATGAAAAATTGTAGTGGAGATGGGTAAGCGATAACAGACACAGAACAACTCAGTAATTAAAAAAAATAAGCTTTTTATAAAATACTTGAAAATAAGTGAAAGTATCACACACCAAAATTCACCAGACTCAGAGTTTATAAAACTCAATGGACTTCCAGACAGAATAAGTGCTCAGGTTATTTTCTTATTTCCACAGCTTGATTATATTTCTCAGATGCTGCCCTTCCTATCCTAGAGTGTTTCACTTTCTCTGTTGATTCACATATAGCTTCTTTGCCCAGTTTCTCCTTAATCTTCAATGTTTTGACAGGGCTACAACACACAAATCCATACAAAAAACCAACTAACCATTACTCTGTCATCCTGTGGTTGCTGTTTTATTTGTTTAGGGGTAAGGTAAGCATTTTATGTGTATAGCGGTGGGCAGAGAATATTTACAATCTCCACAAATGAGTTGAATATGCAGTTGAGTCTGGAAACCACACTGGCACAATGAAGATTTAGGCCAATGCACACAGAATAAAGAAATAGCAAACATTCTAAAACCGACCCACAGGAATCAGAAATTAAGATAAAAAAGTACTCTACCTCCATTATTGAAAATAAAGCGTGATAGGTGTTGGCAACTTCATAAGATTAAAATCAATAGGCTGAGGCTGGGAGAGTTACTAGCCTAACATGGCTTCTTGTCTCATTCCTAATTGTGCTGATGTTTACCTTTCATTTAATGTATAATTTATAATCTGCTTGGATCTTGTATGGAGTTGAGATAGCTTACAATATTAAAAAATTACACATGCACATACATAGAAGCTGTCAGCAAAAGAAAATTGATTAAAATTAGCAATTAAAAGTATGGTATTACTATAACTGAATACATATGCTTATGATAACGTTTGATCTTCCGAGAATCAGAGGCAAAAGTGAAATCTGTCCTCACTGTCTTGAAAGAAAATGTATATTCATTAGTTAGGGACAACACAAGATTCTAAGTGGAGTTTACATAGTATAGATATTAATAACAGGGGCCTTGAGTACAACACAGACAAATACTGTTTTCATTGTAAATGCTGTGGTAATTTTAAGACTATTATAGGAAGTCACAGTTCAGTGAAATGGTGTTAGACCAGCCGCCCAGAATTCAGTGGTGGCACCTCTGTGAAAGGAAAGAATGGATGCACCTTAAGTTGGTAAGCATCAAACCAGCATGCTCTTCTCCCTTCCTACTTGAGACTGAATTGCTGTTGTTGTTTCACCATTAGTAGTTCTTGGGCCATTTATTTGGCAAGGCAACAATGGGTTTATGATCATCTGTTTTTCCTTGCCCTTCTCCTTGTCCACTGTTTGTATTGTAGGGTTGATTGGTGGGCTTGAGTGAGCTTTTGGTCTTGGAAAATCCTCTCAATTTGATGCAATTCAACCAAAGAACACTTCTCCAGTCATCAACATTTACTGAGAACAGATTATGTGCCTTTCGCTGCTCTAATCACTGCCTTCTTAGCCCTTCCTGGCACAGAATTCAGTGCAGTTGGATACAACGTAAGTCTCTGTGGACACTCATCAGTACCTCGCAGTAGAATGGCAGGGGAGAGAGACAGAGACTAGGCAGAAAGAAAAGGGAGCTTGCTATCAGAAAAGTCAAGGGACATCTTTCTAGCCTTGATGGGACTCAGGTAAGGTTTAGGAGGATGAACCCAGATTCTGAGGTGGACTCTAAGAAAGGCAAGCCTCCTGGATAGATGTAAGATGGCTTTAGGAACCAGCAAACAGTTTACTGTATCAAGGACCTCAGGTGACAGGGTGGGTGGGATAGAGAAGCCAGTATGGATAGCCCAGTGACAATGATAGCCAGGAACATACAGAAAACATCATATTCTAAAATAATTTTACATTTAATTTTTGTTGATTCCACCATTTGGGTGCCAAGTATACTTCTGTGTATGTTTTATAAACTTGAAATACCCTCAATGCTGTTGTCATGTCTTTCCTTGCAAGCTAAGCCTGACTCAGTTCTGTCCTTCTGAGGGATCTGAGTAGGGCCGGGGTAGCAAAGGCAGCTCTGTGTGATTGGGAGACCCCCTCCTGTTCCCTGTCCAGTCCTTATGAACCACCAAGAAAGACACAGAAAGCAAAAGCAGCTCTGGTTACTTTTCATTCATGTCTTCCATCTGACTTATTTTTTCGAGGACTCCAAGGTTCTTGCTAATTTTGTGTGTTGTGTTGAGTCAGTTCAATTCTCACAAATCTGTGCATTGTCACGACTGGTGAGGGTCACTGTTTGTCACTCAGATTCAGGAAGGGCGGTGACAGAAGGCAAGGAGCAAAAGAGATGGATGGGTCTGACATTGTACTCACACTGAAGAGAACTGAAAATAAAAGGGAACACTCCCTAGAGCAGCCTATTGTAGCTGCACACTGAGAACCACACAACCTACCCTGGCTTCCTGCTTCGATCATCCCAAAGAAAATTGCGTCCAGTGACTGCATTGCTGGGTTTCTGCTTGAAATTGAGTGTCAAACTTCGGCAGTGGGGTTGTTCCCCTGCATCCCATGAGATCTGGTTTCTATTGTCTGTAGCCTGCACTTCTCTTTCTAGTGCTCAGAGTAGATGGCATTGTAATCATGGTCATAAGTATTATTAACGACAGCAGCTATGACAATAAGCTGAGCCCAGATCTCTGCCTTTGATGTCAACAGAGAAAAGGGAGGTTTTCATTTACTTCAAATGGAAACAGATGCATACAGACAGAGGAGCAACAAGCAGAGAAGTGGAGTTGGTGGTTTTACTTTTAGGATGCTTTGGGGCTTTCCCTCTACACTAGCTTCTCTCTTAGACCAATCTCTCTTCCCTGAGATGAGCAGTGAGTCTGGTCCCCTCCAGCATCTTTCTTCCCTTGATATCTTTGCTTTTCCTGTGTTCACTTGAGAAGGGTTCAGTGGAGGGGAGGATGGTACAGAAGTCTTTAGCGTACACTTCACATCTGTGCCCTCCTGGATGGCATCACTGTATTTGTCTAAACCAAGGATGATTTTAGAAGAGGAAAAACTCCTGTTTACTTCACCAGTGTCTCTGGTGCATGCCCAAAGCATCGAGAGTGGTGCTAATCAGTTCAGCTTAATTCCAGTCCTAATTGCTATGTGCCTGTTGCTGTCATGAGCAAAACCCTGTGCTAGGCGAACACTACCTGCAGCCAATAAAGCAATACTCCAAAATTCTCCTGGGAGTTCACTTTTTGCTCTGTTTGAATCTTGAAAAATATGGACCACACGAAGAAGTCAAGGTGCATTAGACATGATCACTACTATCAAGTTCACTGTCAAGCTGAGGGATGGTAACTGAGGGACTTGTGCTCTCTGGAGGAAGACAGCATGCCCAGTGGTGGCCATTTGACCCCTTTTCCTTACATGCCATGTTCTGCGTCTCTTTGGCCTCCTGAGACTTTTGGTAGTTTCCTGTCTGTCTCCCCTGGTTTTTTTCTAGGCTGCCTCTTTTAGTTCTTCAGTTCTTCTGTCTTTCCTACCTCCTAATCTTCCCAGGTTCCAACTGTATTCTCATATGATCTAAATTGCCCCTTTCTTATTCCTTTACACCATGAGATGTTTAGATTACTCATTATGCTGGGAGTCTGGATGGAACATCTTAACAGATACCTGCTCCTCCTGTCCTGCCTCCTCAAATTTGGTTCTCCTTCCAGACTGCTTTTGAGAAGTCAAGCCTTACCAAGAAGAGGGTGCCATGTACTTCCACTGTGTGTGTGTGTGTGTGTGTGTGTGTGTGTGTGTGTGTGTGTGTGTATGTGAATCCTACCTGAATCCTTTAAACAGTGGCTTTATTCATTTCCATAGATCTAACTTCTAAGTCAGTCCACTGAGCTCCATCTACATTGTGTCTCCAGGTTGCTTTTTCTGGGTTCTGGATTCCAGTAGCCTAGAATGAGCTCTGAATGACTTTTGGAAAATTAATCTTTATGTCTTCATTTTTTGCTTTTACAGTATAGAGAGAATAACACTGCTTTGTGTCGTGAAGATTTAGTAGGATAATCATAAATGTAAGGTGCCCTAACAATGTTGGACATAAATATTTGTGTTTGTTATTTAAGACCTGCCAAGGGAGATGTTACCAGGCCAGTAGGAATGCTAAGGGCCTGTGAGTCTTGTGGCTTCAATATCTATTCCTTTGTGTCTGTAACAAAGAGCATAAAACTCAGGGTGGTAAATGCAATATTGGGTTCCCATGGTTTCAGACTCTTTTTTTTTTTTTTCTGGAGGTTTATGGCAGTACTAGAGTTGGCTGGGAAGAAATTAGAGAAAAGTCCTCTGTCACTGTGTGTCACTTCTATGTAAATTCTAGCAATAATAAATAAGCATGCTAATTATATTTGCCTGGTTTAGGAGAGTGATTTTCTTCTTATGAAGTAACGCCCTGACCTTGGAGAAAGAAGTTATTAGGTCTTCACCCTCAAGAGTGGCACACAGCTTTATCTGCAGAGGCAGCCAGAGATTAAAATACTCCAAGTCCACAGAGGAGGACAGACAGAAGATCCAAACACTGTTTAAAATATTATTCAAACTTCTGCTGTATTTATACGTTTAATTCATTTTTATTAGCTAAAAAGATATTTAACATAAAATAATTAGAGTCTGAAGATTAAAACCAAAATGGCCACAATTTTAATTAAGCCATCTCACAGGGAATTAGGCTGCATAATGAGAGGCAGCCTGGTGTGGTGGGGAATATCCCAGAGTCAGGGGACTAGAGTCATTGTCGTCACTTTGTGGATCCCTGGGAATGGCTTCCTTGCTTGAATGAGTACCGTGGGCTTTGTGAAAACAAGAGCTGATCCCACATTTTTAATATGAGGTCTTTTTTTTTTTCTAAACAAAGCATTAACTAAAACCAGAATATAGGAAAGACAGTAAAATTAGCCTCTGCCTAGTCCCTCTTCTCCCCAACAGCTAAGTCTCTCCCTGTCAAACCACTTCAGCCCTGAGACAAGAGAGCACCTAGAACACACTGTGAAAACTCATCTCGAGGGTCTCAGTGTTTCCTTCCAGCTATAAAAGTCCATGATTCTGAGTCTAATATGTCCCTATCCTACATTTCAAGAATCTAGTGTCCCTTTTGAATTTCATTCAAGGATTTTTTTAAAAGGGTATCCATGGACACGGATTTAGCAAAAAGAAGAGGATCTGAAGGAATCTCTTGCCACCCAAATTGTGCGTTTTCTACATTTCCATCCTTCCTCTGGAATTTCTATTTAGGTCCAAAGCTGTAGTCAGGACCTGTGACTGCCTTCTGTGCTTAGCTGCTATTGATGTGTAGTGAACAAATTTGCTTCTTCCTCCACTGCCCTGCTTGGCCTTTGATTGCTAGCTCCAGAGTTTTCATTATGGGCAACAGCCTAGTAATTTTCAGACAACTCACACCCTGGTTCCTAGATTCAGTTGGCTAAGGCTACAGGACCAGGAGAACTTGTTAGTGCCCACCCAATGTTTTAGTAACTTGCTTAGATAAATCTAATATCAGAATTGCATATTGAAGGACAATCAATTATCAATTCATTTGACTATGACTAATGAGATGTATAAAATGAACTTGATGGGGTACCATGCTTGTAACAGATAATCAGTAAGTACTAACTTCCTTCCCTATTCTCCCCCATTTGGGCCTATCCAGAGAAAGGGGACTATAGACAACCTATAGGAAGTCAGTGAAGAACACAGGTGGTTGTGGTTCCTTTAAGGCTCCACGTAGTCACTAACCAAATTCATTTTCAAATCTCTATGTGAATGCAAACCACAACTATACAACAAGAGTTGCCAAACAGGGGATGGGGGGATGGACTAGTGATTAAAAGCTCAGTGTAAAGAACATGGGTTCAGTTTCCCAAACCGTAAGATGTCTTACAGCCTCCATAACCTCTGGTTCCCATGGGGATCCTATGCTCTTCTTTGAGGTCCAGGGTATAGGCCTACACATGTGGTACATATACATTCATGTAGACAAAACATTCATACACATAAAGTAAAGTAAATAAATTGAAGCAATTGTTTTTCCTTTTTTCTTTTTTTAAATGTTTATTATGTCAACTTGCATCTCCATCACACTCCCCTCCCACCATCCCCCACCCCGTCCCACTCTCCCACCCTCCCTCTCTCCCTTCTCCCAGAACTCATCATTCTTTTTTTTAAATAATTAGGTCTCAATTATGAAAATTATAAGGTATAACATACATTCCTAATGTCCAGCCCATATATATTTGGCAAGTGATATTAATATTCTATTATCTGTCTATCTATCTATCTATCTATCTATCTATCTATCTATCTATCTATCTCCATGAGTTTAAAGTTCTATGCGTAACTCATTTTCCATCCTAACTTGAATTACCAATTTAAAACCATCTTCTTAGACCCAGAATACCCTTTTAATTCCTAAACAACTTAAAATTTAACTGTGAGACTAACTCTCTAGTCTTCAACAACATCAGAGACCTGAGAAGGGTAAGTATATCTTATTATACTGGAAGTGCAGAGCAAGCAGCTTCTAAAACTAAGAAATGATAGACAACTGGCTGCCTGGACAGTCCCCAATTTCTCTCCATACATTAGAGCATCTATCTTCAGCCTCTTGGCCTAGTTTCTCTGACAGACATTACTTGTAAAGCAGGAATTATGAAGGACTTACCTACCCTGTCTTGGCAGAGCTAGGCTGTTGACCTACCTGCTTCCAAGTTTTGTCCTTTTCAGACCGAATTTTCTAAGGTTGAAGTGTTCCAAATCATCAGGAAGTAATTTTAAGAGAGCAACGTCCCATTCCCAGAAGGTGAGTGGGTGATTTTTTTTCCTCCCCCTGCCCTTCGATCATTTGATGGGTTATATATGCTTGTTGTTATTTAGGGAGATTGGTTACAAGTTGTTAAATGGTCTTGTTAAATAGGTTTTGGAGGTTAGACCCAGGGATGTCTCTCTTTTTCTTTTCTCTATCCTTCCTTCTCTCCTTTGTAGTGGGGGAAAGAGTTTCAAAAAATCGAAGCAATTTAATAGATATTTTCCAAATGGGGGATGGGAAGTTGGCTCAATTGCTAAGGTTCTTGATGCACAGATGTGAGAACCTAAATTCCATCCCCAACAGCTGAATACAGCCACAGACTCCTGCATTCCCTGGGAGGATCTTTGGAGTTTGGTTGCCAGTCAGTCTAGCTAAGCACTGGAGCTTCAGGTTAAGTGACAGAACCAGTCTCAAAAAGAGAAACACGAGTGTGGTCAAGGGAGAGTCCACTGTTGAATTCTGCCCTCTACATTCGCAAACACTTAGGCACATGCACCTGTAAACACACACACACACACACACACACACACACACACATACACACACCACGCCACATCACACAGTGCCACACCGGATTTGCTAAATGATTACATAAACTAACAGCTTATTTCTGTGTTATCACCTTCTGCATATTCAGTCTGTGCTTGTTCATTTGCCCCTGTGCTCAATTGCCCACATGCGGGTTTGGAAGAGGAAAGGACGGGACATTGGGGTGTATTTGCAAAAATATTCTCCTGAGCATTGCAGGTTTGGAAAAAGGACTATGGATGGGTTTTCAAACACTCTAACTCACAATTGGAACTACTTTGAAGGGAATATGATGTTTTACAGCCTCACACAGTGTGGCTGGGTGGTCAGAAAAGAGGCTCTTCCTTTTTAAGGTTCACGCCACGCCAGAGAACCAGTGAAGTCAAAGTGATTGGACTTCAGCCTCCATGTGTGCCATTGCAGAGTGCCCTGAGCAACAGATAATCTACACAAGTTTAGTTGAGAAGAGAAGGTAAGTGCACACTGAAGCTACTTTAATCTTCTCTGCTATGTTCATGGTGGGGCCCTCACTGGATTCTCCTGTGATCTGGGATATTTCTGGCATCTTGTTCGACAATTTCTCTAGGCCGTTCCATTTTTAAGTTCTATTTTAAATTGTGTGTCTGTGCACAAAATATATATGTGTGTGTGTGTGTGTGTGTGTGTGTGTGTGTGTGTGTGTGTGTGT
>CAJQZJ010033821.1:409509-427363 GCA_907164525.1 Lophiomys imhausi | reverse complement strand
ACCAACCAACCAACCAACCAACCTACCAACCTACCAACCAACCAACCTACCAACCAACCAACCTACCAACCTACCAACCTACCAATCAACCAACTAACCAACCAACCAACCTACCTACCAACCTACCAACCAACCAATCAGTCAACCAACTAATCAACCAACCAACCAAAAATACCTAATAATAACAAAATCAGACTCCCATCAGCAGCTTTCTGCAGCATCCTGAATTGTGCGCTAACGGTTCTTCATTTCTTTTTTTGTCATCTTTCTTCATGAACTTCTGCTCTAGCACTCCTCCTAAGCATCTGCCTGCAACTCATCACAGATCCTCTTTACCTTCTGAGTCAGGTTCCAAGTCATAAGCTCCCCCCACAACTCCTCGATACCCACTTGCACCCAACCCATCTTAGGCAGTTAGGTGGAGAAAAAAACTCTCTGGTCAGTGGTGAGCCAGAGGGGATGAGTGTGAGGGCCTGGTGGTGCTGGGGCAGGTGGGTGGTCATCAGGTCCACACTGGAGAAGTGGGAAGTAGTGCTGCTATGTCTGCAGCCAAAACCTGTGGCTCTGCCTGCCTGGGTCAGGGGCCCAGGCTCCTGGACAAGGGGTGACACAGATAAAAGGAGCTTTCCCCAGAGACTGAACTCCTTCATGTGAAATCATGACCTGAGGCCGCTATTTTCTGAACCTTTATTAAAAGTTACTTTACGGGCAAGCTGCTCTCAGTCTGAAGCTCTAATTCACAAAAAAGAAATCTCTAATGGCAGAGAGACACTTGAAGAAATGCTCAACATCCTTAATTATCAGAGAAATACAACTCAAGACGACTCTGAGATTCCATCTCACACCTGTCAGAATGGCTAAGATCAAAAACTCAAGTGACAGCACATGCTGGCGAGGGTGTGGAGAAAGGGGAACACTTCTCCATTGCTGGTGGGAGTGCAAGCTTGTACAACCACTATGGAAATCAGTCTGGCGGTATCTTAGAAAACTTGGAATAGCTCTACCTCAAGACCCAGCCATACCACTTCTGGGTATACATCCAAAAAATTCCTCACCAAACAACAAGGACATTTCAACTATGTTCATAGCAGCTTTATTTGTAATAGCTAGAAACTGGAAACAACCCAGATGTCCTTCAACTGACAAATAGATAAAGAAATTGTGATACATTTACACAATGGAATACTACTCAGCTATCAGAAACAAGGAAATCATGCAATTTACTGCCAAATGAATGGAACTAGAAAAGCTCATCCTTAGTGAGCTAACACAGACCCAGAAAAATGCATATGCCATCTATTCATTTATAACTGGATTGTTAGCTATATAGTACAGGATAACTATCCTACAAACCAACAGACTGAAAGGAACAGGAACATAAACTTTGTTACCTGTTAGTGGGACACTTTGCCCTAGTGGTGCTGCCATGTAGCCCCCAGTGCAAGAGGAAGCCCTTAGCTCTCATATGACTGCTGAATTGAGGGGGCTGATATGTAGGGGCACCCCACACTGGAGGAGTAGGATAGGTGGGAGATAGGGGAGAGGGTGGGAGGGTGGAACCCGGATAGATGGAGGGAGGGGACTGTGATGGAGAGATAACTTGAAGTAATAAATAAACATTAAAAACCCCCTTACTTTACGAAGTTCATGATTCTCTAAGATCTATACATGGGAACTCAAGATGGGTCATCCTGATCTGTCTCTTCTCTCTGTTCTGTTCCTCTCTTCCTTCTCCCCAGCCCTAACTCTCTTTTTAACTGTGGGCAGACTTTGCCAAATTCTGATGCATGGGGAAAGATAAGAGGCCTGTCTTATCTTACATGACTTCCCCTGTAGCAAGAGCTTAGGTTGTTTATATGCCTGAGGGATTGCAAAAACGCAATGAGAGAACAATTCTCACCAGCCTGCCAACTGGTTGGAGCTGGATCTTGTTCAATCTCAACCTGGTTGCTAGATCCCATGGGCATTGTCCACAACCTTATGCTGCATGGCAAACGGGATTCACAAACATCCCACAGTTGGGTTCATTCATTTTTCAAAAGTAAATTTAAGCATCACTATTAGCTCAAAGTATAGTGTTTTTATAATCCTTCAATTTGCATTATAGCCTTGCTAATGCTTCCCAGTAAGCATCACTTATGGGTTTTTTTTTTTCATAAGAGACATTTTTACTCATGCCTAGCATTCTTTTTTTTGTGGACAGAAATGGTGTCTTTGCTATAATTACTTGGTTCTTTTCTGGCCTTTGCCAGAGTGCGCAGCATAGCGTTTGCTGATTGGTAGGGTTCACTGATGACTCTTACATTCTGCTGCTTGATTTGATCTGGTTGAACATTAATCAACACTTTCCTTCTTCAGAATCTTGTGTTTGTGACTTGCAAGAGCATTCATAGTCAAAGTTGTGGTATCCTGCTTTTTACCTACTATTAATACTTGATTTGTTGGAGCTAAAAAGCCACTTCCTGTTGTAAAAAAGTAGCTAGAAAAAGTTTTAGGAAAATGGAAGTATGACAAATGAATGGGAGGGAAAAGTATTCCTTCCTTTATAAGAAAATAATGACAGCAATAAGATTAATTTTTATAAATAATTTCTATTACTTGTCACTTCCTCATTAGTTTGAGAATCTTTGGAGAACACAGTGTTGTGTTTTCCTGGTCTACACAGGTCTTCACAATCAGTTCATGTGTCTTAGTGTTGGCACACATGAATTTATTCACCAGTCTCTGTTAAATGTTAATTGATCATATGTGTAGGTCTCATTCCATGGGTCTGTGGCAGGTCCATTATTTTATAGTATTAGAGAGATCAGAGGTGAGAGAAGTAACCTCCTTTCCTCTTCTTAACTTACACATAAATAAACTGAATTGTAGAGAGAAACAGTGTATTTTCTTCCAGGTGTTTCGTGGGCTGAAGGAACTGTGGTGCCAGGGAATTGGCCTGGAGCAAGAGTTACACTGAAGCATGTCCAAACCCCAAAAATCTCATCCTGGGGCTGGCAGGTCCTTGAGGTGGTCACTAGCCTAGTGGCCAGGTTGCAGGTTCAACTTTCTTTTTCCTTATAAAGTCATGTCCAGCAAGCACCTGGAATTCCTCTTCATGCAAATAAGAGATTTCCAGCACCTTAGCCCTGGCCAATGTAGTATCTCACCCCAAAAGCCTCCACCCACTCCCCAAAGATTTAAATCCCCCCAAACAAATGAGCTGCTCAATGAAACCTGCCTCTCGGGGAAGTCCATTTCTCCTTGCACTTACCTGTCACCTGAGGTCTCCATCGTCACATACCTTGCTCGCCTTCTCAGGCCACCAGTCCTGGTCACCGACAGCCAAGGTGTTAAGGGATGGGGAGCAGAGTGGGAATGACAGCGTGTTCTGTGGATGTTCACCGATTTCATCAAGCCTTCCCTTCCAACTGTCCCACAATGCAAAGTGAGAATGATGACTAATGATTAGATTGGTCAGTAAGGTTGAACTAATTGATTTCATGAATTTACTGACTATATGTTAGGTGTCTGCAGCCTCACTAATTACTGGAAGTTGAAAAAAAATGACATAATTTCCAAAAATAGTTTCAACTCCAGTCTATGATGTGTGAGGAGCCCCGAGGGACCAGGTGTGGAACCTGCTTGTCATCTTGTGCTCCATGGAGATGTTCTACATGCAGTTATACAATTGCGCTGCTGACATGTGTTTCAGGTAAGTTAGCTTCTGTGAGGATTTATTCATTGAGTTTTCTACTCATTTGCTCTAAACTTTTTTTTTTTTTAGAGAAATTAGTTTTTAAAATAAACAAGTGGGTGATCTGATGTATAAGTAGACTGCCATTCATCTTAACCATAGTTTCAAAACAACATGGACCCAGCATGGGGAAAGATTTACAAAGCTGATGGTTTGACCATCAGTCCCTGACTTCCTAGATTGTACACATTCGAAACGACTCTGAGTTACTGAATGGGATCAGCAGTAGAGGAAGCACATGACATTAAGTTAAGACCTCAGAATTAAAGAAAAAATATGAGTCCTATATCCATTCACATGTTTTATATTGCTTGTTTAAAGATAGCTATATGCTGATCACTCTATGCATGTGCTTATTAATACATTTATCTTGTATTACAGAAGGGCAGAAAAACTTAAAAAAAAAAAGTACCTAAAGCAATCTCATCTCAGGGTTGACCTCAGTCTGAGAGAGAATGCAAGCAGGATTCTCAGGACCGTGTTTCCCAGTCAGCAGAGAAGAGCTCCTGAACAGGGAGAGGGGCGCTGATGGTGAAAATGAGGTGCTGGGACTACTTGGGAAATTAAAACTGTAATAAGGAACCAGTGGGTTATGTTTCTGTCCCTCTGCAATAACAGAATGTGAACAAAAGGGTCAGAGGGCAAAGGTCAAAGTTCACCTTAGAAAATGAGGGCTGTCATGGGGCATGACATGTACAACCTGTGCATATGGCAGGTGGGACCAGGCTGGGAAACCATCAAGGTTGAAAATCTGGTCTCTTCTGCCTGCTACAAAAGAGCGAGACTGGTGTTTATAGGAAAAGGGTAAAGTACCATTTCACAAAGTTTGCAAATGCTGGTTTAGCTGGCAGGAGAGTGGAAAAGGGAATGCTTTGGAAAAGTGGGAGTTTGGTATGAGATTGAGAGTGTGCAAGGCAAAAAAGAACATAAAGAGAAAGAGAGGGATGAGAGTGAGAAAAAGAATGTGAGAAGGTACAGACAAAAATGATGTGAGAGCTGGCATGAATGAGGTAGGTGGTGAGAGGAGAAATAAATGAGAAGGGACAAAGAGCCAGAAGAAAATGTGTTGAGAGGAGAGCTATAGACCAGGATGGAAGATAAGGAGAACAGCACACGGAGAGAAGACAGAGAAAAGCCAAAATCGAAGAGAAAACAAAACAAATCCAGGCCTGCCTCCACACAGGCAATTTCAAGGGACTAACAAGCACAGTCTCCTGTCTGTTAGTGCCAGGACATGCTGGGGGCAAAGGAAAGAGTCAGAAGGCAAGGTGAGTGCTGGGTTCACAGACTCAGGAAGCTCTGACATCGAGGACACAGGAACAACTGTCTCCTTCCCTTATCTGCTTCCTGCTAAGACCTAGGGCTGCTCTTCATTTTTTCATTAACAAGCTATGTTTGTCTCACAAGCCTCTCAAACACCATTAAAATGCTGCCACAAAGCACCATGGTTGCTGTGTGCACTGGTCACAATGTTCAGGCTAAGGGGTTGTTACAAGGGAAGAAGATATGAGGTTTTCCCAAGTGGCGACTTCAGTAATGCCTAGCAGTCTGAGACATCTGGTGAGTTCTGTGAGAAACAAATTACTGTTCATAGGAATATACACCATCCTTACACCATGTTAATTTCAGTGGACAAAATATTCCTTAAGGAGCTTTGTATAGACAAAGAACATAGAGGGTGCTCTCTGTTCTTTCACTGGCTGCTTGAGGCTTCCAAATGTCTTTGTTTTCTGGCTTGCCAGAGCCAATTTATGCTTTCCTCTCTCCCTGTTCAGATAACATCCACACACTGGTTAAGCACCACTCTGTTCCATATGCCACCAGGCCCCGTGAAATAGGCACAGAATTACAAGGCGTTGTCTTGTAGGCTGTGGCAGTGAGTGTAAATTCCCACTCATGAGCATTCTATGTCTTCATAGGTGCTCAGCATACAGGGAGGTTTGTCACAAGCAGCAACCACATGGGGAAAACCACCTATTTCATTGTGTTTATTTTTCTTCAAATGAACAACAACAACAACAAAACCACTGATAAGCATAAAAATGTATATCCTGCTGTGCATATGGAGATATTTAAGGTAAGGGGTCACTGATATGCAATTGGCTTTGTTTTGAAGCCCATAAAAAAACAAGATGGATTGGTAATTAGAAGAAGAAATGAGTAGACAGATAAAGATGTACTAAAGCAGGATCAACAAATGATCAAATTCTAAGTGGTAGGTACACTGTTAAATTCAATTTCACTGCATTTGGCATGTTTAATTCACTTTGTGGAATAATCAGCAGACAATTAAAAGCTGTTGATTTGAAGAGTTCAGACAAGAAAGCGATAGTGTAAAAAATGAAGAAACAAACAGTACTGGAAGGGAGGAAGCTAATAGAGGATAATCATGTTAAGCTATCTTTTGCTGTGTAACAGATCACTGTAAAATGGATTGGATTAGAGCATCACACAGGTGTCAACACTGACGGAAGCCAGTGAGGAGTCCCGGAAGGGTCTAGTTAGATGATGTTAGCTGGGTCAGCCATTTTTAAAAGCTCCACCTTATAGCTCTTACTGAATTCAAAATGCTAGGTGCTTGTCACTGCTCCTTAATTGCAGATTGACGCCCCAAAGAAAACATTGTAAATGTGAAGCAATCTCCTTATCTTGCCCCTTCCCACGTCCTGCTAAACACGAGCCCCATCCTACTTCCTGTTGTGAAGACTTTTTTTTTTTTGGTGAGACTTGATGACTACAAGAGAATCTGTGGAAAGAAATCTAATAACAGGCACAGACAATAATGTAAGTGAGCCTGCAGAAATAGCGTGGGGCCAGCTTGTGAACTTAAAAGCAGTGACTCCAAATGGTCACACGTGCCTGAACATTAGCTAAAAATTACCAATGATTGCAGAACTTCAATGTATATTAAAAATGTTCACTTAAAAGTTTTCTACATTATTTGTGGCATTTGGATGTTAGCAATTGTTTATATTGTTATATGGTGAGGTGGTGACCAATGGGCTTTCAAGTTGGGTGAGTGGCTAAAGGAGCTTGTTGAAAAAGCCTGACAATCTGAGATCAGTACATGGAACTTCCCAGGTAAAGGCGGATGAAGAAAACCAACTACACAAAGCTGTCCTCTGATCTCCACATGGCAGACACAAAAAATAGTAATGATGATAACAACAGTAGTCCTACTTTTGACGTAACTGACTGGTGGCCTCAAGAGTACAGTTCTAGATGTTACTCTCAGGTCATCTCTGCAGCTGGAATTTCTCTAACACTCGATTTCCAAGTTTGTTACCTTGGGTGACTTCTCTTCTTTCTGCCTTAGTTTTCTCTTTTGTCTCATAAGCATGATCACGGTCCTGACTGTTTTTTTAAGGAGCTGCATAAATCAACACACTGAAGATTTGCTACCAGTGGCCTACCCTCTGAAAGCACTCACAGGTACCCCACACTCCCAGGGTTTCATTGAAGGAATCACACTCTTCAGGGGTTAACTGAAGAGAGGTAATGTTCCTTTCATCAAATTATTTTAACATATAAAATCCTACATATTTTGCACTAGGTCCCTGGGCAGATGAAGTTTTAACTGTTCACAGCATAAGACAGTATGAATGATGCTACTGCAAAGTCAGTTCCCATGTCAATATGCTGACAGTGACTGTTTCTCTTTGACATTTTTCAAAACCTGGACACCATCTTGAACACTTCAAGTGTGAGAACGAATCCAAAGACCCGGCAGGATTTAAGAGTTCTAGCCTGCATCTGGAAGCATTCTCGAGAACATTGCATCTTAGGATACAAATACCTCCTGGGATCTCCATGTCAGCAGCTCTTTTTAAAAACACTGGAATTGTGTAACAGAGAAAACATTGTTTTATAAAACACAAAGCACCACTGCCAAGACTCCGGGAAAGAAAAGAAATTGCTGAAAGATTTAATAACTGTGAATCTTCTGACTCAAAGTGGATATTCAGCCTTTGAGTGATCTTTATGTAGCTTAAGTGGATTGGCAAGAATATTGCCAGCAGGTCACATGACCCAGGTACCATAGGGAAGCTTCGACATCGAACCAGGGGGATATGAGGATTATGCAGAAGAATAGGCACCTCCCTACCTAGTTCTTAGAAACACAGATGTTCCAATAGTGACCTGCTGACATCCACTGTTTGTGTACACTCAAAGACACTAAAGAAAATGACTATTTATTTATGTACAAAGTACCAAAGGCACTGAGGATGATCCATTATTTAGTAGCCTGTTAGCCTATTGTCTTTCTTCAGTATGTGTAAGCTTCATCCTAAATCACCACTCATTCTTTCTGCGTTAGACATGGTTCCTAATTCACTGTCAAAATATGGAAAGAATTGTTGAATAAAATTGGGGAGGAGAAACTGAGTGAGAGGATAGGATTTAAACATCCAAGTCCTGCATGGTATGTTCCTATCATTTGGGCATGGGGTGGCAGCCAGTGTCACAGAGAAGCTCTGGTATCTTTGCTATGCCATTGTAGAGTGTCAAAGCCTCAGCACTATGTCCAAAGATTGCTTGCTGCTAGGCAACTGACATCTTGCCTCTGGCATTGGGACAAGCCTGCCTCATTTACTAGGACCATTACCTGCACTGATAAGGCTGAGCTGGGTTTACCAACTATAGATCTGGATCCCTCAGAGCACCCACTCACCATCCTCCCTCAGCTTGTTCTCATTTGCTTATGTTCTGCAGTTATCTCAGGCAGACTGCCTTTCTTTCTTTTTTAATAATTCATTATTTTTATTTTATGTACATTGGTGTTTTGACTGCATGTATGTCTGTGTGAGGGTGTCAGATCCCCTAAAACAGGAATTATAGACAGCTGTGAGCTGCTATGTGGGTACTGGGAATTGAACCAGGATCCTCTGGAAGAGCAATCAGTGCTCTTAACCATTGAGTCATCTTGCCTTTCTAATGTATTACTTCAGAGTGCTCTTTCCTTGCCTGATCATATTTTCTATTTCTACTTCTACCTGTCAAGGCGTAGGCTTGGAGTGTAATTTTCCTCACATTTGGACTTCTATTGTATTTAGATGCTGTTAGTTTGCTCCTCTGACTTTTGGCTTTCCTTTTAAAAAATATAGTAATTTCTGTTTTGTTTCAGAGTACCCATCCCCCCCATACATGGACAGATAAACATACATACATATATACACATCCATACACACAAACACATGCATACATACACACATAAACATGCAGAGATGCACATATACATACACACATACACAGATGTGCACATATATACATACATCACACACAAACACATATACACACACTAGTAAAAACATCATACTTCCACATACTCATGAATACATGCATGCACATAGATATACAGATTCACATACACACTTATACATATACACACACATGCACACACACTCATACAAGCCTCACACCTCACATACATATAAACACTATACACACATACATACATGCATACATACATACAAACATACATACATACATAAACATACACATGTGCACACAGGCACATACACATATACACATACAAACATATGCATGAATACACAGACAACACAGATGTAGGCATATATAAACACAAACATATACAAACATACATACTACATACACATATATCTATGCATATACACAGATATGCATACACACACTAATACATATCCCATAACTCTATGTACACATGCACACACACATACACATACATAATACATTTGAACATTCATACACATATATGCACATGTACACATACCTATATACATATATACATGCAGATTTACACATATGCACACACCTATACAGACTGCACACACACATCAAATTCTTGATGGGTAGGTCAGTGTTGACCTCTTAAAAGAAGAATTAGAAAATAAACTGCTCTCTCACAGGCATCTAGAAATCTGTTGTGTCTTTCTTTTTTATACTTTATTTTTTTATTTCTTCAAGTTACATCTCAGTCACAATCCCTTCCCTACTCCCCCTTCCTGTCCCACCCTTCCACCCTCTTCCCCCCAACAGCTCTCCCTTTCAGTCCAACAAATGGTTCCTTCTCTTATAACAGTAAATACTATACAAAACAGAAATAAATACGCCACATTTACGAGAGTTAAATGGCCCAGCATACATTCCCAATGTCCACTCCATACATATTTGGCCCCTTACTTTAACATTCTACCATCTAACCATCTTCATGAGTTTAAAGTTCTATATCTGACTCAGCTTTCATACAAACTTGCATCACAATTTTAAAAACATCTTCTTAGATCCAGAACACCCTCTTGATTCCTAAACAACTCAAAATTTAACTATGAGACTCTAGCTATCTATTCTTCAACCACCTCAGAGACCTGAGAGGGATAAATATATCTGATTATATAGGAAGTGCAGGGCCTGCATCATCCAAAACTAAGAAATGACATATCAGTGGCTGCCTGGACAGTTCCCGTTTTCTCTCCATATGTTACAGCATCAATCTTCAGCCTTTTGGTCCTGTTTCTCTTATAGACATTGATTGTAGAGCAGGGGTTATGAAGGACTTATCTACCCTGTCTTGGCAGAGCTAGGCTGTCGACTTCCCTGCTTCCAAGCTTTGTCCTTTTTGGACAGCAACCTGTCTACAGTTGAAGCAAGGGGTTTTTCATGCCAAGAGATAGGCTTGCCACTGAGTCAACCATCTCACACTTGAGACTCTTCGATGCTTATCTTCTACTTGGAGTAAAATAGGGGGTGCTGTCAGGAGCTGACATGTCTCGATATCAAAAAATCTTAATTTAAGAAAACTTCTTTGGTATTGGGCTACATCAGTATTTATCTTTGTATATTGATACAAAATTAAGATTATATTTGGCCACAATGGTATTGACCCTTGTATATTGATGTAAAATTAAGATTGTATTGGGCTACATCGGTGTTGATCTTTGATTATTGATACAAAATTAAGATTATATTTGGCCACATTGGTGTTGACCTTTGTATATTAATACAAAATTAAGGGTAACGCTTCTTAAAGGTATTGTTCCTAGTAATGCTTAAAAATAAAATGTAAAGTTTTGGCCTCTTGCTACCAACTGTCATAAACTGTTTAGGATAATTAAGAAATGGAAACTAATAGTCATGCAAACGTGTCATTTTGTTAGTTACTATGACAGTCTATCACAGTTATTTTCTAAGCTACTCAGAAATCAAGTTCCTAAGAGACAAGCAATATTTGCTTATCTAAATATAAGAGATAGATAGGGCATCTTCAAAAACCTCAAGAGATCTGCAGAATATGGCATTCAAAGATGTTTTCTTAACTTAAGATTTTTTGATATCGAGATATGTCAGCTCCTAACAGCACCCCCTATTCTACTCCAAGTAGAAGATGAGCATCGAAGAATCTCCAGTGGGAGATGATTGAATTGGTGGTAAGCCTTTCTCATGGCAAGAAAAACCCCTTGCTTCAACTGTAGACAGACTTCTGTCCAAAAAGGACAAAACTTGGAAGCAGGTAAGTCAACAGCCTAGCTCTGCCAAGACAGAGTAGGTAAGTCCTTCATAATTCCTGCTCTACAATCAATGTCTGTAAGAGAAACAGGACCAAAAGGCTGAAGATTGATGCTGTAACATATGGAGAGAAAACGGGAACTGTCCAGGCAGCCACTGGTATGTCATTTCTTAGTTTTGGAAGCTGAAGGCCCTGCACTTCCTATATAATCAGATATATTTATCCCTCTCAGGTCAGTGAGGTGGTTGAAGAATAGATAGCTAGAGTCTCATAGTTAAATTTTGAGTTGTTTAGGGGTCAAAAGGGTGTTCTGGATCTAAGAAGATATTTTTAAAATTGTGAGGCAAGTTAGTATGAAAGCTGAGTTAGATATAGAACTTTAAACACATGGAGATGGTTAGATAGTAGAATGTTAAAGTCAGGTGCCAAATACATATGGACTGGACATTGGGAATGTATGCTAAGCCATATAACTCTCATAATTGTGGCCTATTTATTTCTGGTGTTGTGTATTGTACTTATAGTTATAAGAAAAAGAACCATTTGTTGGACTGAAAGGGAGAGCTGTTGGGGGGGAAAAGAAATACCTTTAAAAAAAGTGGGGGGAAGAGGATGAGGGGTTGAGGGGGAGGAGGGTGGAAGGGTGGGACTGGAGGGGGGAATAGGGAGGGGATTGTGATTGAGATGTAACTTGATGAAATAAAAAATAAATTATTAAAAAAAGAAAACATCTTTGAATGCCATATTCTGCAGATCTCTTGGGGTTTTTGAAGATTCCTTATCTATCTCTTGTATTTGATAAGCAAATGTTGCTTGTCTCTTAACAACTTGATTTCTGAGTAGCTTAGAGAATATCTGTGATAGACTGCCATAGTAGCTAACAAAATGACACGCTTGCATGACTAGGAGTTTGTATTTCTTAACTATACTAAACGGTTTAAGACGGTTGGTATCAAGAGGCCAGAGCTTCACATTTCATTTTTAAGTATCATTAGGTGCAATACCTTTAAGAAGCGTTACCTTTAATTTTGTATCAGTATACAAAGATCAATACCAATGTGGCCAAATATACTCTTAATTTTGTATCAATATAAAAAGATCAATGCCTATGTAGCCCAATACAATCTTAATATTGCATCATTATACAAGGGTCAATACCATTGTGGCCAACTATAATCTGAATTTTGTATCAATATGCAAAGAACGATGTAGTCCAATACAATCTTAATTTTGCACATTATACAATGGTCAATACCACTTTAGCCAAATATAATACTAATTTTGTATCAATATACAAAGGTATAAGGGCATATTAAATAATCTGTCCCTTCTTCTTGGTCCTTCCCATACTATGTCTATGTCCCATTTTTCTCAAGTCTGTGCACTCCTACATAGGAGAGAAAGAAGGATACAGAAAAGAAAAAGAAGGAAGTCCCTGGGTTTAACCTCCAAAACCCATTTAACAAGACCATTTAACAGCTTGTAGTCTCTTCCCCTAAATAACAAAGTTTTCTGTTATCCATCAAATAACCAAAAAGGGGGGGGGGAGAAACACCCTCCCCACCCTCCGGCATGGGACGTTGCTCTCTTAAAATGACTTCCTGCTGATTTAGGTCTTAGTAAACCTGTTTGGGGCCTGAACCAGAATGGAAAAATGGTTAAAAATGTTAATACATTCCTTTTATGTTCAGTCCTTTTGTGCTCAGCTGTTTAGATGTCCTAAGAAGTTTGTAGACAGAAGCTGATCTTCCAGGCTTTACCTAAGTTCTGGCTGGGACAGTGTGTGGAGCTGAACGATCTTAACAATTTTCAGTTGTTGTGGTTGTAGACTTTTGATGGAATCAGCTATTGAGGAATTCTGCAAGGCTGGATCATCTGGGACACTTGTCTTCTTTGGTGTCTGATTCTGTTTTCTGTTGAGGTTTCCGTTGTCCAGTTGTCCCTGGATTCCTTGAATGGATGGTTTAAATCTGGAAAGATAAGAACATAGCCCTCCCCTAATCCTAACTCTGGGGCAATTACCCTTTTTTTTGGGGGGGGGTTCAGGTAATATTTCTCCTGAAGCAAATTTGGTTTTTTGACAATATATAAAGTATTATCTTTCAATCTGGATTAAAGAAGAAATTATTTTGTTATTTTGGAGCTAAACAAGCCTTAGTGTATATATTTTGAGATCTCAAAGGACAATTTATTTTTATTGAGTAGGCCTTTTGTAAGTAGCTTTTAAACTTAAGTCCTTCCAAATCCTATGTGTCTGTCTCTGCATTCTAAGTATTGGGATAAAAGACCTGTGGTTCCCATCTGAAGGGATTAAAGATGTGCTCCACCACTCCTGGATCGAAGTTTTTCTCTATTTAGGGTTTGTTTTGTATCAGGCTGACCTTGAGCTCTGAGATCTGCCTGTTTCTGTCTCTAGTGTGTTGGGATTAAGGGTGTACTCTTCTTGAATGATGGGATTAAGGGTGTGCACCATCACCACCCTGTCCCATGTAACTCTAGAATTTATAAGACAATTAACTCTATAGTGCTCCTACCATCTCTGCTGAAGTTAAAGGCATGGGCTAACACCATGCATTTCATGTATTTTACCTTAGCTCTAAGCTTTTTCAACTCTTGGAGGTTAATAAAACCAGGTTGAATGGCTGTAACCTTTATTTTATTTACAGTATTTTAAACCTGTTACCTGCTTTTTTTTTAATTAATAAATTTATTTGTTTGTTGCTTCAGGTTACATCTCAATAATATTGTCCACTTTCCCTGCGTCCTGGAATGAAGAGCCCCTTCATACACTGGGGGCATACAAGGCAGTAACACCAGTGAAAGATGTCTCCTTGCTAGGAAGGTAAAACTAAAAAACTGACCAACAAACACACAAACCCACAAAAACAAAGAACAACAACAAAAAAAGGAAAAAGAAAATGGAAAAAGAAAAAAAGTGTATGTCCATGTTCCCTTTGGTGTGTTGGTTGTAGTACAGATATCCTGTACGATATAACTAAAATCCTACTATAAGTGAATAGATGCCATGGGCATCCTTCTGAGTCTGGGTTAGCTCACTCAGGATGAGCTTCTCTAGATCCATCCATTTGGTTGCAAATTCCATAATTTCATTGTTTCTGATAGCTGAGTAATATTCCATTGTATAGATGTAGCACAGTTTTTTAATCCATTCTTCAGTTGAGGGACAACTGGGTTGTTTCCAGTTTCTAGGTATTACAAATAAGGCTGCTATGAACATAGATGAGGAGACTTCCCTATGATTCCGTGAGGAGTCATTTGGGTGTATATCCAGAAGTGGTATGTCTAGGTCCTGAGGCAAAGGTATTCCAAGTTTTCTAAGATATCGCCATACTTACCTCCATAGTGGTTGCACAAACCTGCACTCCCACCAGCAATGGAGGAGGGTTCCCCTTTCTCCACACCCTAGCTTGCATGTGCTGTCATTTGAGCTCTTTATCTTAGCCATTCTGATAGGTGTGAGATGGAATTTCAGAGTCGTCTTGAGTTGCATTTCTCTGATGATTAAGGATGTTGAGGATTTCTTCAGGTGTCTCTCAGCCATTAGGGATTCCTACTTTTTGAATTCTCTATTTAGTTCCATCTCCCATTTTTTGATTGGATTATTTGGTTTCTTGGCATTTAGTTTCTTGAGTTCTTTGTAGATTTTGGATATTAGCCCTCTATCAGATGTGGGTTTGGTGAAGATTTTCTCCCAGTCTGTTGGTTGCCATTTTATTCGAATGACAGTGTCTTTTGCCTTACAGAAGCTTTTCAGTTTCATGAGGTCCCATTTATTGATTGTTGATCTCAGGTCCTGAGCTGTTGGTGTTCTGTTCAGGAAGTTGTCAACTGTGCCTATGAGTTCGAGGGTTTCTCCCACTTTTTCTTCTAGTAGATTTAGTGTGGCCGGCCTTATTTTAAGGTCTTTGATCCACTTGGATTTAAGTTTTGTACAAGGTGATAAGTATGGGTCTAATTTTATTCTTTTGCAAGTGGACATCCAGTTGGACCAGCATCATTTGTTGAAGATGCTGTCCTTCTTCCATTGTGCGGTTTTGGCTTCTTTGTCAAGGATTAGTTGGCCATAGGTGTGTGGGTCCGTTTCTGGGTCTTCAATTCGATTCCATTGATCTACTGGTCTGTTTCTATACCAATACCATGCTGTTTTTCTATTATTGTTCTGTAGTACAGCTTGAAATCTGGGGTGGTGATACCCCCAGATGTTTTTTTATTGTGCAGGATTGGTTTAGGTATTCTGGGCTTTTTGTTGTTCCATATGAAATTGAGAATAACTCTTTCCAGGTCTATAAAGAATTGTGATGGTATTTTGATAGGAATTGAATTGAATCTATATATTGCTTTTGGTAGGATAGCCATTTTTATTATGTTGATCCTACCTGTCCATGAGCATGAGAGGTATTTCCATCTTCTAAGGGCCTCTTTCATTTCTTTCTTCAGGGGCTTGAAGTTCTTGTTGTATAGGTCCTTTACTTGCTTGGTTAGAGTTACTCCCAGGTAATTTATATTGTTTGTGACTATGGTGAAGGGGGTTGTTTCTCCTATTCCTTTCTCAGTCCATTTGATTGTTGTATATAGAAGGGCTTCTGATTTTTTTTGAGATAATTTTGTATCCAGCCATCTTGCTGAAGGTGTTTATCAGCTGTAAGAGTTCTCTGGTGGAATTTTTGGGGTCGGTTATGTATACTATCATATCGTGTGCAAATAGGGATAATTTGACTTCTTCTTTTCCAATTTGTATCTCCTTGATCTCTTTTAGTTGTCTTATTGCTCTAGCAAGAACTTCAAGTACTATATTGAAGAGATATGGTGAAAGTGGACAACCTTGTCTTCTCCCTGAGTTTAGAGGAAATGCTTCAAGTTTCTCTCCATTTAATTTGATGTTGACCACTGGCTTGCTGTATATTGCCTTTATTATTTCTAGGTATGGTCCTTGTATGTCCATTCTCTCCAGAACTTTTAGCATGAAGGGGTGTTGGATTTTGTCAAATGCTTTTTCTGCATCTAGCGAGATTATCATGTTGTTTTTTTCTTTCATCTTGTTTATATGGTGAATTATGTTGATAGACTTTCGTGTGTTGAACCATCCCTGCATTCCTGGGATGAAGCCTACTTGATCATGATGTAATGATACTTTTGATGTGTTCTTGAATTCGGTTTGGTAGTATTTTATTAAGTATTTTTGCATCTATGTTCATGAGGGAGATTGGTCTGAAGTTCTCTTTCTTCGTTGGGTCTTTGTGTGGTTTAGGAATCAGAATGACAGTGGCCTCATAGAATGAGTTTGGCAGTGATCTTTCTGTTTCTATGCAGTGGAAGAGTTTGAAAAGTAATGATGTTACTTCCTCTTTGAAGGTCCGGTAGAATTCCATGCTAAAGCCATCTGGCCCTGGGCTTTTTTTGTTTGGGAGATTTTTAATGACTGTTTCTATTTCCTTAGGGGTTATTGGGCTGTTTAATCTGTTAATCTGATCTTGATTTAGTTTTGGTAGGTGGAATCTATTGAGGAAATTGTCCATTTCGCTTAGGTTTTCAAATTTGGTGGAATATAGATTTTTAAAGTAGGACCCAAATATTCTCTGGATCTCCCCAGTGTCTGTTTTTATTTCTACCTTTTCATTTCTGATTTTGTTGATTTGGGTTCTTTCCCTTTGCCTTTTAGTTAATTTGGCTAGGGGTCTGTCTATTTTGTTGATTTTCATGAAGAGCCAACTCTTGGTTTCATTGTTTCTTTGTATAGTTCTTTTTTTTCTAAGTTGTTGATTTCAGCCCTACGTTTGATGATTTCCTGCCTTGTGCTCCTCTTGGGAGTGTTTGCTTCTTTTTTTTTTTTCTCCAGTTCACCCCATTTGGCTGTTAATTCGCTAATATGAGCTGTCACAATTTTCTTTTTGAAGGCACTTAGTGCTATGAACTTTCCTTGTAGCACAGCTTTCATTGTATCCTATAGGTTTGGGTATATTATGTCTTCATTGTCATTGGATTTTAAGAAGTGTTTGATCTCCTTCTTTTTTTCTTCCCTGACCCAGTAGTCATCCAGTAAGGTGTTGTTCAATTTCCATGTGTGTGTAGGTTTTCTGTTGATTCTTTTGCTGTTGAAGATCAGCTTTATTCCATGGTGGTCTGATAAGATACAACGTGTTATTTCAATTTTCTTGTATCTGTTGAGACTATCTTTGTGTCCGACTATGTGGCCAATTTTGGAGAAGTTTCCGTGAGGTGCTGAGAAGAAGGTGTATTCCTTTGTGTTTGGGTGAAACGTTCTGTAGATATCTGTTAGGTCCATTTGGTTCATGATCTCTGTTAGACTCAATATTTCTCTGTTTGGCCTCAGTCTTGATGATCTGTCCATTGTTGTGAGTGGGGTGTTGAAGTCTCTCACTGCTAATGTGTTGTGATCAACCTGCGATTTATGTTTTAGAAGCATTTCCTTTACAAATGTAGGTACCTTTGTATTTGGGGAATAGATGTTCTATATTGAGATGTCCTCTTGATGAATATTCCCTTTAATGAGTATATAATGCCCTTCTCTGTCTTTTTTCATTAACTTCAGTTGGAAATCTGCTTTGTTTGATATTAGTATGGCTTCTCCAGCTTGCTTCCTGGGTCCCTTT
>CAJQZJ010033821.1:365592-376957 GCA_907164525.1 Lophiomys imhausi | reverse complement strand
TGAGCGCTCTCGATGATAAACAAGTCCATATTTGGCTAAGACCGCTGATCTGGCTTGCTTCCGCATACGTGGGCCTCTAAGATAGCACCACTTGGCTTTACTTGATTGGCTGTTCATTTAGTATTTAGCCTGTGGGTTGGGTCTGCCCGGGCATTTGGAAGACTGTTTTCAAGGGACCTGAATAAACTGCTGGAGAAGAGCTTTTGTGAGTTGCGTCATCCTTGCTGGTCGAGGGGGATGCGACAAGTGGTGGCCCGTACTGGGACTCAAAAAAGACTCAGAACTCCTGCAGTCAGGGGCAGCGCGCTGGTAAGTTCCTGGGATAAATTAGGACAATAAAGTTTCACGGAGATAGCGAACACAAGGTAAAGTTTCGCGGAGATAGCGAACATACGGTAAAGATTCGCAGATAATAGCGAACATATGGTAAAGATTCGCGGAGATAGTGAACATACGGTAAAGTTTCGCAGAGATTGTGAACAAAAGGTAAAGTTTTGCGGAGACTGCGAACTAAGGGTAAAGTTTCGCGGGAAGTTGCGAACAAAAGGTAAAGTTTCGCAGGGAAATTGCGAACCGAAAGTAAATTTTTAATCATGGGATTGTCTCAGTCACATCCAATTTTTCTGGCTCTTCAGGAGCTACTTTTAGCTAGGAATTTGAAACTTAACATTGCCTAACAAAGGGGAAGTGAATGACAATCTAACCAAGGTTATTCAGGATCCCCTGGAGCCTTTCTCAGACTTCGTGGCTATAATGGTTGAAGCAGCTGGAAGGGTATTTGGAGACCCTGATTTGGCAATGCCCTTAATTAAACAACTTGTGTATGAGCAATGTACAAAGGAGTGTAAAGCAGCTATCACCCCTTATAAGAACAAGGGGTTGGAAGCCTGGATGCCTCAGTGCAGACGGCCGCTACCTTGAATAATTTGTCAGCCAATGTAGCCACGGCCTTGGATGTATTGTGGCAGGTGGCCCAGATTGGCTGTGAATGGAAAATGACTGGTTTGTGTGTGACCTCTGTGCCATATCAAAATTATACTGTAGCTGCAAATTTGTCTAAGCAACTCTCTCAGTATCTTACAGGAAATTGGTCTGGCGAGTTTGATAAGCTGATACAGAATCTGAGAACTGCCATTGTGCATGTGAATTCCACCCGGGTTGATGTCTCTGTTGCTGAAGGACTGTCGACATGGATCCTCCGAGCCATGAATCATCTGAGGGAATGGGTGCCCTAGGAGGCATGCTCTTCCTAGTCAGTTTCATTGCCCTATGGTGTATCTGTAAGATGAGGATTTCACAGAGGAGAAGTAATGCCATGCTGGTGCAAGCCTTTGCTACCTTGGAGGCTAGACAGCCACAAGCTTGGTTGACTGTCCTAAAGGACTAAGCTATCATCACGCTCAGGATGCAAGGCTAAGCACTGCACTTGGGGTCAGCTTCTAGCGACTTCAAGAAGGGCATGTTTGATTGCATATGGGTTGGTATCCTAGTTTCCCATCTCTGAGAAAAAGATACCGGACGGGTATGGCACCAGCCTGGTTGGCTACTGGGCGTGGGGTCATTACAATGTCCTTTACATACATATCAAAGATCAAATGCTTGATATATCTAGTAGGGATCCTCAGCAGACTGCCACCAATCCTTTTGATTTATGGCTTTTGTGTGGGGTAAATGGAAGTTGCATGGACTTGGGACCTGTCATTATGCTTGGGGGAGGAATTTATCAAAGAGGTAATTTTTCCCTAGGGTCCGCTACCAATCTGGATTTTTCTAGCGGTAGTGGCTCTGGTACTTGGAAATCTTTGTTTCATTCTTACCGCAACAAGAACTTTTCAGCCTCGCCAGTATGTCTCTGGCCTCCTTTTCTGTGGATTGTAAGTAATGGGAGTGCATCCTTGGGTGAAGAAAAGTTAGTATGCACTCTGGGCATATGTTTTTATGCCCTATGCTGGAATGCCACAGCCTTTCCTGTGGCTGTGGTGACTAGAATGCCTCGATATGTACCAGTTCCTGTAGAGGCCCCTAATACCATGATGCTATTCAGGTTTAAAAGAGATTTTGGCATCACTGCAGCTATTGTTACTGCTATCACTATTGCTGCTGTGGGAGCTACTGCCTCAGCTATTGCCTTGTCTAGTTCTATACAGACTGCCAATGCCCTGAATAACATCTCAGCCGCTGTGGCACAGGCATTGGATACTCAGACCTCTATGAATTCTCATCTCAAAGGAGGCCTTATGATAGTTAATCAATGCATAGATTTAATACAAGAACAGATTGATTCTCTTTGGCAACTAGCACAGTTGGGGTGTGAGTGGAAATTGCAAGGTTTGTGTGTTACTTTCGTGCAGTATCAAAATTTTACAAAGGCTACTAATTTGTCTAGACAATTGTCAAAGTTCCTCTTACAGGATTGGTCGGCTGAATTTGAAAATTTGATGAGAGAGCTGAGAGCGACAATTGTCCACATCAATTCCACTCGGGTGGATCTGAGCCTGGCTACTGGTTTGACTTTCTGGATACAGACGGCTATGGATCATCTTAAGGAGTGGGCGGGCGTAGGCTCTTTGGCGATACTGATGATACTAGCCTGTCTGGTTTGCCTATGGTGCATCTACAAAATGAGAGCCACACAAAAGCGTAATGCAGCCATGATTATACAAGCCCTTGTCACCATTGAGGCGGGCCAGTCCCCTCAGGCATGGCTCGCTGCCGTGAAGTAAATCTTCACTAAGCATAGTCCCTGCCCACTAAGGTATTTGTTCCACGGATATTAGGGTCTGGCAAGTCAATGACGGAGTAGACGGGTAAGTCTCAGCCACCTAAGACAGGGCAGTCCCGAGTGGGGAGGCTGACCCAGAGACAGGTAAGAGTTTGAGCACCGCCCTCCTACAGGCTCAGGCCCACCATGAGATCCCCAGATAGAGGGATTACGAAGCCTTTCCAGGGACTTCTACCAACTTTAGAAAAAATATAAAAGGGGGAACTGTAGAGAGCTGCGATGTGCCACGCCCTAAAGATGGCGCCGGTTTCCGCCTTCCACCAGCCCGACGGTGAGCGCTCTCGATGATAAACAAGTCCATATTTGGCTAAGACCGCTGATCTGGCTTGCTTCCGCATACGTGGGCCTCTAAGATAGCACCACTTGGCTTTACTTGATTGGCTGTTCATTTAGTATTTAGCCTGTGGGTTGGGTCTGCCCGGGCATTCGGAAGACTGTTTTCAAGGGAACTGAATAAACTGCTGGAGAAGAGCTTTTGTGAGTTGCGTCATCCTTGCTGGTCGAGGGGGACGCGACAGGGTAGAAGACAGATATAAGAAGATTTTAAAAAATTTATATTGTATGATGGTTTAAGTTGATTGTCAACTTGACAGGACCTAGAATTGCCTGGCAGACAAATTTCTGGGTGTGCCAGTGAGGAGTTTTCTAGATTAGACTAACTAAGGAGGGAAGGCGTACTCTAGCTGCCACACTGATTGGAGAACGTGCAGGGTGTTGGGTAGCAGCATTTACTTCCCTCTGTTCCTTGAGTACAGATATTACTGGACCAAGTGTCTCAGGCTCTTGCTACCATGGCTTTCCTGACATGGTTCACTGACACCAGGAACAGTGATCCAAAATAAACCCTTCCTTTCTTGAGTTGCTTCTGCCAAGTATTTTGTTGTAGCAACTAAGAAGACAACCAGCAATTTTGATGTTTAATTAAAAAAATATTTTCAGCTAATATTTGGTATTATTCTCAGTCATCATGGCTAGTGTGGCAATTTGCAACTTGGTTTACTGTTCAGCTATCCAGGGCTTTACATTTAGTGGAAAGATAAATTTAGGACAAAGGTCTTGGCACTGTTTGATAACAAAAACAACAGCAAAAGTCCTACCTATATCATGGGGTGGATAAAATAGAATTTGTTCAGTTATTTTGCTCTAACCATTTGTCTAGATCTCCTGAATCCAGACATAACACAGGGAAGAGGCCCCAAAAGTGGGGTCACCTACCTAGGACGCTAGATTTCATGTTCTGTCCCCAGAGTCAGAGGAGTCCCAGGTAGGAAGGAAGATCTGTGTCTCTGGGAGGCATGTGAACACGTGGTTGGCCTGCTTCCTATGCACCCTACAGTGCGTTGGATCCTCTGGCCCTCTGCTTCATGTGGCAGTGTCTGCACAGTGCCTGCCTTCTTTGCAGAGGGGAGTGGGATGGGCGATGGGGGAGCCAATTATGGCAGCTTCTTGCTGCAGTGTGCGGAGTGGCTGAGTTGTCATTCATTATGGCCTAATGTTTAGCTGCAGTATGCAAACCACCAAGGCTGTGAGGAATCACAGCTGAGAAGGGAACGCCTGACAGAGGCAATAAAGCATCTTCTTCTTCAAGAGGCGCCACCGCAGGGTCATAGAATTTGCATGCAGCTCCAGTTGTGCTTGCAACTCAGGTTATTAATTATTATCCAAATCACCCCCCTTGTTACCTCCAAGCTCTCATTATGGCTGCAAATACAGGTAAGTTCAACACCGGCCCCACTGCCCTCATTTATTACGCCACCACTTTGTTATATAACTTCGTCGCCCAGGAGCCCATCAGAGGGACTTTAAACAAAATAAACACTCTGCAGAGGAGTGCTTTCTCTTTGTTTGGCTGAAGGGATGGTGCTAATGTAAAACACCTTCACACTCAAGTCTCACAGCCATAGGCATAAAGACCTTAGATCCTGAGATTACCTTCTGTCATTTGGTTGCTCTGTATGCATCCACTCTACAAAGGATGGGATCAATCAGGGATGCCTTTGGCCATCTTCACAACCAGATGCAGCTGCAGACTGGAAGGCAGGAGTATCTCAGAAGCCCAAGGTTAACCTGATCATTGTTGTTTATCGAGGCCCATATAGAGTCTTTCACAAACCTCAGAGCTTTATGGTCTGCAGACTGACCCCTTAATTCTGCCTGCTGGAGAAACATGCTTGCCCTTGCTTTGGAACTCTTCCCTTTTGTAAAATCACCAGCAATCCAGCTATAAACGATTTCCTTTGGAAGAGTGGGCTGTCTCCTTGCCCTCACAACCTCTCTCCCTCCCTCCCTTCCTCCCTGCTTCCCTCCAGTGTCTAAGAACAGTCTTTAAATGGTTAGTCTGGCCCTCTCTCCAATGCCAAGAAACCCAAACTGCTTACACACTGTTTTGAATTTGATATCTTTAACTTGTAGGGTCTGTAAGCGCCAATAATGATATTTGCAGCTATCAAAATTGACTCCTAAATGTGCATCTATGGTACTAATTTTATTATGAACTAATATAGCTATGGGAGTTGTATCAGATATGTCATTTAGTTCAGAACTTGGTGCTTCTGTCAACATTGCTACTAGTACTTAAATTAAGAATACAGTTCTTGAGGTAGAGCTTTTCCAAGCTTTCTAGCCATATAACTTCTGGGTATACATCCAAAAGATTCCTCACCAAATCACAAGGACATCTCCTCATCTATGCTCATAGAAGCTTTATTTATAACAAATGGAAACTGGAAACAATCTAGATATTCCCCAACCGAACAATGGATTAAAAACAAAAACAAAAACAAACAAACAAACAAAGGAGGAGGAGGAGGAGGAGGAGAAGGAGGAGGGGAGAGAGAGGAAACTATACAAATGAAAAGTTTGGCTCAGTAAATACTTGTATAGTTTGCTCTAGATTTTGTTGAGAAGCCAGATCAATCTGGAACTTTCTACCAACTGACTTAATGAAGTCTTGAACAAGTCTCCACTTTATTAGATCTGTCAAAGTACGAGTCATCACTGATGAACATTTGGAGTTCAGACAATCATATCTTACCCGTGTGCCATCTTTTTCTCCCTGAATGCTCAGAAGTAATTCTTTGGCTCTCATGTATGTTAAAAACCAGGAAGCATCAAATCTGGGATCTCCATGATCTCCAGCAATGTAACTCTTTTCCATTTGTTCTGAAATACCCACCTTGAAGCTGGAAGCTGGCTTTTAAAAATCTTGGGCTTTTCTCTCTGCAAAAGCGAAAGTAGAAGCATCAAGAGTCCCAATGATGTCCCACTAACCTAGCACACTAGTGTAGACACCTCTTTCCTAGCACACTAGTGTAGACACCTCTTTCCAAGCAGACATTATTCACTTACTACAATTGAAGACTATAACTCGAACAATGATTCCTCTCAAATAAAACACTCCAATTGCTCTCCAGAGAAGCAGAATGTGATGGCAGCTTCAGAGATAACCCATAAAGACTGTATTTCCTCACAGCCCTATACTTCATCCCCAAGTGTCTTGCTTCACTGTCCTCGAACAGCCAATGCTCAGGCATCTTTGTAAATCCTCTTTGGGGATGTGCTTGACAGCTCTTTTCCCAAGGTAAAGAAAACATCATTGTCATCACAACATTGTCACATCTGATTTTTGACCTAGAAGCACACCACTCACCTTAATTGTCAGACATAACTTTTGCTTGTTTCTAGAAAGGAAAATCACCACAAAAACTCAGAAGTTGGCTCCACTGAATACACAGATTAATTAAAACTATTAAGAGTATGTTTTTTAAAAAGTGGAATCATTTATGAAATTAATATTCATATGTGTGGTTACCCCTCCCCCTGATCTTACAGCACCCATCTTTTTGGGAATGCTCCAGTCTCTTTAAACTGCTCCCATCTTTCTTAGCAAGGGTTTTGGTATGTTCAATAAACCAAGTGGGAGACATGGAAGGACGGTGTGGCCATGGGTCCCTGAAGAGTAGAATCTGGTAAGTCCCAACCCTGGGCCCAGGAATCAAAATAAAGGACCTTGACTATTGGTCCCCTTTCTTCACTTAATGTTCTTCTCAACTCATTGGGGTATGTGTAGTCATCAGAATATGGACATGAACAAATATTCTGTACGGTGCAATTTTCCAGAAATGGGGCCGGGTTTGTTTTACCCCTGGCTATAGCTGAGTATCAGCAGTGATCTGGTACGTGATCACACCATGGAGTGAAGAAGTGAGGTCATAATGTAGTGGCCCAGAGAAGGGATCTGAGTAAGCTCAGTAAAGCTGCTCTTTGTGACAAGTGACAATAGGATTCAGTAACTGGACAAGTGACAATGAGATTCAGATCCTTGGAAGTTTTCCAGAAAGTAAAGGGCTTCTAAAACAGCAAGAATAGGTGTTGAGCAATGGTCCTTAGGGTGCCATGCACTGAAAGCTGTGTGGCAGGTAGAACAACTTGGGGATACCTGCATTTTGTAGGGAAACAACAGTTCCCTACAACAAGAGAAATAATGTTCATTTACAATGTCAAAAATAGCATTTGATGGTCTCACACCTCCTTTGTAGAGGGAAGATGGCGTATGAGAGAGCTCTCACCCCATTGATTGACATTTAGCAAGCATTTAATATGTAGCAACTTTTATTGAAATGTGTGATCTTAGCAGAATCACAGCAAATCAGAAAGGTGTGAGAAGCCTAAATGGGCAAATGCTATTTTGATTTCCAAAAAGAAAAGCAAAGAAACCAAACATTAGAAATCTCAAGACAGCAAGATAGTTCACACAGCATCTGAGGAAATCTGGAAGTGGCAGAGGCCATGGTTAAGGGTTTCATGTGGTGCTGGGTTCTCAGTGAACAGAACTCTATTGTGTTAGCCCCATGTATAACTTTGAAAGTATTACCAGATAAATGTATTAGGGAACTGAAGTTGATGTGGGTAGATTCCACCAAGGAATATAATAAGCTCATTCCTGATACTCTACAAACACAGAGAAATATAAACTGAACACAAGATAATCAAATCAGAAAGTACATGAGTAACTGTATCCAAAAGATAGCAAATGAACTATCTCAATTTGAAGGGGGATAATTTAAATTTTGAAAGGGAATATAGTTGAGAAAAGATCTCACTATATAGCACAAGCTGATCTTGAACACACAATTCTCCTGCCTCAGCTTCTTGATGATGGAGTTCTAAGGTGAGCACTATCACACTTAGCTCAAATTTTTTATTGAATGTATGTATAAAACAAGTTTAAAGGAAATATGTCATCACATTTGTCCAACATAATCTATCTTCAAATAATTTTTATCCTTATAGAGTATGGACCAGACTTACTTCTTTCTTCTCTTCCTCTTCTGTTTTCTTTGTGCTCTGGGAGAGATGCCAAACATAGTAGGGATAGTCATCCCAAAGGATCCGTTTTTAATCCAACTTCTGATTTTCACATATAGGACATCTCTCCATGTATATATTTAGAGTCCCATCAGTCCCCAAGCAATGTTACAGAGAAATAAAACATCTGATGATTTTGACTGCTGAAAACATGCTGCATTGACAAGGCTCAAGTAAGATGTGTGAGAATCTATGACAAGCACACTGTTTGCCAGCCCCTTTGCTGACATGCCCATACATGTTTGCTCAATGTTTGAGGAGCACAAAACTATGGACAGCACAGAACTAGAAGACTAAGTCGTCTGCTACATGTTTCCCTTGATTTTCTCAAACTTGTTAATCTCTTTGTGAGAACTTCTGTTCTCTAGAGTCATGCTTCTGAGAAAGCAGCTTAGCTACCCTTTGTTGTCACTCCCTTCTTCTGTATAGCCAAATCGTCTGTTAGCTAGCTGGGTGCTTCTGCACAGAAGCAGTTTGGCAGCGCTTTCCCAGGGATGGTTCCTCATGGTTTCAAAGCTTAGGAAACAACAGGTTTGGAAACCAGCTCTGTGAATCAGTAAAAATACTGTATCACTCAGTAACCACATAATTTATCACATAAAGTGATAAAGTACTTTATCAGCATAATGATGTGCAAGGTGGAGCTATTCTTTTTTCTTTTTTGACTGTTTATTACTTTGATTTATATCTCCATCACAGTCTCCTCCCTCCACCCCTCCCGGGCCCACCCTCCAACCTTTCCCCCTTCTCCCACCTATCTTACTCCTCTGGTGTGGGGTGCCCTACATATCAGCCTCCTTCAGTTCAGCAGCCATATAAGGGCTAAGAGCTTTTTCCTGCACTGGGGGCATACATGGCAGCTCCACTAGGGCAAAATGTCCCACTAATAGGTAACAAAGTCTATGTTCCTGTTCCTTTGGGTCTGTTGTTTGTAGTATAGTTATACTGTACTATATGGCTAAAATTCAGTTATAAGTGAATACATGCCATATGCATCTTTCTAGGTCTGGGTTAGCTCACTCAGGACGAGCTTTCCTAGATCCATCCATTTGGCTGTGAATTGCATGAGTTCCTTCTTTCTGATAGCTGAGTAATATTCCATCGTGTAAATGTACCACAACTTTTTTATCCATTCTTCAGTTGAGGGACATCTGGGTTGTTTATAGTTTCTAACTATTACAAATTAAGTTGCTATGAAAATAGTTGAGGAGATGTCCTTGTGGATTGGTGAGGAATTGTATGGATGTATACCCAGAAGTGGTATAGCTGGGCCTTGAGATAGAGCTATCCCAAGTTTTCTAAGATATCACCAGACTGATTTCCATAGTGGTTGTGCAAATTTGGACTCCCACCAGCAATGGAGGAGTGTTCTCTTTTCTCCACAACCTCACCAGCATGTTCTGTCATTTGAGTTTTTGATCTTATCCATTTTGACATGTCTGAGATGGAATCTCAGAGTCATCTTAAGTTGCATTTCTCTGATGATTAAGGATGTTGAGCATTTCTTCAAGTTTCTTTCGGCCATTAGAGATTCCTCTTGTGAATTCTCTGTTTAGCTCTGTACCCCATGTTTTATTTGATTATTTAGTTTCTTGGTGTTTAATTGCTTGAGTTCTTTATAAATTTTGGATATTAACCCTCTGTCAGATGTGGGGTTGGTAAAGATCTTTTCCCAATCTATAGGTTGCTGTTTTGTTCTAGTGACCGTGTCCTTTGCCTTACAGAAGCTTTTCAGATTCGTGAGGTCCCATTTAGTGATCGTAGATCTTAGAGCCTGAGCTGTTGGTGTTCTGTTTAGAATGTTGTCACCTGTGAGTGGTATCCTTAAGTTGATAGTGTAACAGACATCCCAGGGAAGTGTCCCAGATAGACTAGGAGGCAAGCATCCTATGTACATTCCTATTCAACTGCTACAGAGATTAAGAAAGGCTGTGGTTTAGGATTGATCTTTGGCCTTCTCACTTGTACTCCATTAAAAAAAAAACCCAGAATGTTTTGTTTCTGTGTGGTCCCACGTCTAGTGCCTGAAAACAGAACTAAATGAAAAACAAGCAAAAACATCTACTTTCCTCCTTGATCTTTGGAGGAGTTACATCACACTCTGGACACAGGCAACTCTTTTGTTCTTCCCTTAGGCCAGGACTAAGCATAAGTTCCTGTGCGAGTCTCTGCCAGGACAGGATCAAATGGAAATCTCTATGTCCTGTAAACTCTAGGACAAAAGTCAGAGTCTGAGAGTGGTTCTCCTGGAGGTTTGCTCACTTGAGTTAACACAGGCAGACTCCAAGCCCTCATATGTTGCCTTGGGCTACTCTGAGCTGGTACATGCTCAACACTAATGTCTATTCTTCTTGCAAAAATGTATAAATGTCCCACAGAGCATGCCCCACTTCACTTTGGAATGTTCTTGTACCCAACACCTGTGGTTTTATTCTTGGCCTTGGGAGTCATAGCCCAGGGAACTTTCCACTCTAACTTCCTGTTGTGCTTTTATAGAACGTCCTTATGAATTAGACCTCAAACTTTTCACTTACAGATGTCTGTGGAGACCCCAGTCTCTGCATCAAACACCATTCTTTTGGCAGATGCTTCCAATCTCTTCTTTACTGTTGACAACATTCTGATTTAATTTGGGATGGTAGTGAGCCTGTTTAAAAAAAAAAAAAAGATTCATGATCTTCAGACTCTGTTGGGGACTCAGATGCACATGTGACAGGGTGCTGCTCAGTGAAGCAGAAGTGGCAGTTACTGGATAAGGTTCCTGGGAAAGCTTTTAAAAAAGGACAGAACTACCTCAAACATCCTTTCTCCTTTGGCTCTTTTGCCTTTGTCTGTCTGGAAAACAGGCAGGGTGCTTGAAATGCAGCTGCCATCCTGAGAGCAACAAGATGGAACTTCACAGAAAGGACAGCAGAGCAGGAAGCTAGGAGGGCCACTGTCCTACTTGCAATCCGGAACTTGTGTCAAGTGGCAGTGGGATCCTTTAGGTAAGGTGCACTGAAGGCTGCCTAAGACTTTCAACTGGCTTCTAGTTCTAAGTGACACAGCTTTGTGAGACCCAGGCTTGCTTTCGTTCTTTCTCTTTCTTTCTTTCTTTCTTTCTTTCTTTTTTTCTTCCTTCCTTCCTTCCTTCCTTCCTTCCTTCCTTCCTTCCTTCCTTCCTTCTTTCCTTCTTTCTTTCTTTCTTTCTTTCTTTCTTTCTTTCTTTCTTTCTTT
>CAJQZJ010033821.1:355215-365582 GCA_907164525.1 Lophiomys imhausi | reverse complement strand
TTCTTTCTTTCTTTCTTTCTTTCTTTCTTTCTTTCTTTCTTTCTTTCGACTGTAATAGGGAGGGATTGAAACAAACATGTTAACTACACGTACTAGTGTGAAAGTAATGGGATGTCCCCCATTGTTTTCCCTAAGCCTCCACAGGATGTGGTTGGCAAAGGGAACAAGAATGACAAGAAAGTAAAGTTACAGTCTGTGTCACTAAGACTCCCCCATGTGTTGAGCCAGAAGTCTGCTGTTTTGTAGTCAAAATCACAAGCTATAATTGTTCCTCCTGGATCTCTAACCAGTGTGTGAAGGCAGGAAATAGGGATGCATCAGGATGAGCATCCACTCCTCAGTCTTTTCTACCCAGAGGTCCTATAATTCAGGACCACTAGATGGAGAAGAGGCCAGAGGAAAGCTTAGCCTCCTAGGTGGCCTCCTAGGTCTGGCAACAGTTTGGATGTCCTCATCAAGTGCCTTAGTTACTGTTCTATTGCTGTGAGGAGACACCATGACCCAGTTTATGCAAGGAAGCATTTAATTGGGGATTTGCTTATAGTTTCATAGGATTAGTCTATGGTTATTATGACAGGGAGTGTGATTGTGGGCAGGCCTGGTGCTGGAGCAGTAGCTGAGAACTTTCATGATCCTCAAGTTGCAGGCAGAGAAAAAACAACACCAAACCTGGTGTGGACTTCTGAAACTCCAAAGCCTAACCCAAGCAACACACCTCTTCCAACAAGGCCACACCTCCTAATCCACCCCAAACATTTTCACTAACTGTGGACCAAGCATTCAAATAAATGAGCCTGAGGGGAGTCATTCTTATTCAAACCACCACAGAGTATATCAGTAACTTCTGGGATCAATTAATTTATGGGAAGGGTGTTTTCCAAAAAAATCTCCAAGGTCCAGGTCTGTGAAATATAAGGTGACAGAGACAATACAACTGATCTTAAAAGGAGGTGTGGTAAGATGACAGAAAAGGGTGAGCTAGCATTTTCAAAGTGCTCAGCCAACTCTCCTACTCTCCCCTATAGATCGTACGCTGTTGCTCAAGCCTGAGCACACAGAGTCCAGGGTAGGATGCCAGATGTCCTGCTTTATTGTTCTCTGACTTATTCCATGGGCTCTCTCTGAAACTAGAGCTAGGCTGGTGGTCATCAAAACCCAGTAATCCTCCTGCCTCTGCACTCTTCAAACTACTGGGGTTACAGGCATGTGAGGTTATTCCCAACTTTGTATGTGTATGCCGAAGATTTGAACTCAGAGCCTCATGACTGGACAGCAAGGGTTCTTTCCCACAGAGCCACCCCTCTAGCTCGATAAACTACTTCTTACAAAACAAATACTTTACCTACCGAGCTACCTCCCTAGCCTGGAATAATCTCTGGGAAAGTTTCTCTGTAATCCCTAACTAAGAAAGTGTTGAGTAGGGCTCATGATTCAGGAGTGATGAGAGAAAGTAAAATTTCTTCTGCTCCTCTGTTCTTCTAGCTGTGACCATCACCCCCTTCCCCAGCATATGGACTGGGCATTGCCCATCTCTGAAAGTGCTTTTGTGATTAGCTTGACAGATGACGAAGTGCATTCATGGTAGACACTTTGCTGCCACTCATTTTTGACCCCACAGAACACTGTCAATGAACGTTTGATAAACTAATGAAGGAGACTTCGATTGTTCCTAGTAATGGTAACAATGATGTTAATTACAAATCTATGATGCTAATAATCATAGCAATGCTGTATTAAGTTACTGTTGTAAGACAATACCCATGGTTAATCATGACTTCATGAGTGACACAGTCGGTGTGTGTGTGCAGTGGATGAGTTATGAAAACTAGTGTAGCCAAACAGTGTAAAGTGAGGAAACCTGGCATGCAAGCAAAGTCAGCGTCATCCAGGAGCAGGGGACTGATTAGTGCTTTGTTGTACCACTTAGGTTGAGCCTAAGAACTCAGAAATAATGAATTTTAATATTTCAAAATAAATGATGCTTGCAGACATTTTAGGGGGAAATAAAGGAACAAAGGAGTGAAGAAGAATCTCTGATAGTTCAGCACCTAGCTTCACTCACACCATGTCAGGACAGTCATTTTTGAGGTTCCCTACTAATGGGGTCCACAAAGTGACTCCAGAGAAAGTGCCTGCTGGAGGCCTCCTGCAGACACGCCCAGAGATCCTGTCCACATCCTCCCACAATCCTCCCATAGAAATTCCCAAAATCCTCCCATGATCCTCCTATGTCCTCCTGAAGTCCTCTCCACTTGACAGGTGGAAGTCTCAGGCAGGTACAGTGTTGCTCCTTGTGTTCTTTGCTAGTGAGGCCTCTGAAGCTGAGTGATGTGGGGGGAAGATAAAGACACAGCTGTCTTAGGAGTGTTCCAGAAGGAGGACTCCAGAAGAGTGTTCCAAGAGTAAACTCCATCGCCTTTTTTTTTTACCCCTTACCTCCCAGTCCAGGCCTTGTGTAAACTTCCTTGGGGGCTGAGCTTCTGAGTTCAGGCTGAGGCTGACTTGCTGGAATATAAACATCACGCGGTTCCCATGGGAATGAAGGTTGTTCTGCTGTGCCATTGTAATTTATTAATCTCAATTATTTCAAGATGAGAATGTAGGATCACTCTCTGGCCACACACACATGTTACACATAAAAGACCTGAAAATACTAGAAGAGCAGTTTTCTGTGGGGAAAACAGAGCCTAAAGACTCCAGCTTCAGTTACGAAGAAATGGGACTGAAGGGCCCTAGCACAACCCTAGGCTGGGGCTCTATTTGTGTCTTTAGAGTTCTTGTTATTTCAGTGGCTAAAACTCTATCTTGTGTTGGCCAAAGTACCTGTGGATTTGACCTCATACCACAAGGACAAGCACCTTCAGTTTTGGAGATGTCCCTGAGTATCTTCATCACTCACTGTCTTTGCTACCTTTGCGGGCAACACATCCTACAAAGAAAGGCCATGATACCATGCAGAAGGCTTTATGCCTTTGTCTTCTGAGAGGTTTTGCTGTGGGTGTGTGAAGGCCCATTGTTGCTAGAGAAGTAGAATCCTAGTGACAACTGGGGTGTTAGTAAGTTTATTTAACAGGCAAACATAAGTTGGCCTCAAGGTGGGGAGGGCAAAGGATGAGCATGGAATTCCTTCATACCTTCACATGTTCACTCAGTATCTAGTATCTGTGGTCCACGTGTTGGTGCCAGCTCCCAAGGAGGGTTCTAGAGAGAGAAACAGATGAGTTTCCTGGGGAGGAAATTCAAGCATTCTCCCTGAGCTCCTCATGGAGTACCGGTAGCATGCTCAGGCCAGAGAATGGACCTCTGTCTGCACAGGAGATTGGCCTCACAAGTGCTTTATCAGATAGGAAGGAAAAGAAGCAAACACTGGGAAGAGGCACAGAATGTGAAGAACCCCATGGGATTCTCTCCTGGGGTCGTTTCCCCTGCAGGGTGACTTTATGGAAGCTGGTGAGACACTTATCATTTTTGATCTGAAAACCCAGGGAGCAAATGCCCCCAGTACTAGGAGAAAATAGAGCACCAGCCTGCTGGACCTGATGCTGGAAGAAAGAGAGGTTTGCAGTATTTGGGCTTCTCTGTTCCTTCCAGGATACTCTGACTGCAGATGTAAAGAGAATTTTGGAAATTTTGAAGGTCTCGAAAAAAGGAGGATCAGGGTTTCTAAGGTGTTTCTTTCCAGGCCCCCTGATAACTGTGAGACCTTCCAGGGGATCCCTAATAGGCGAATTAGGACTGCAGGTCTGAGGTACCAAGAACAGGATACACTAAAAAGTCAAGGGAGAATACTCCTTGGCCATGTCCTTCTCCTGCCCTGGCTCTCTCCTCCCAACACATCAGCAATGTTTATTAAGAGATGACAAGTCTATCAGGCCTCCTGAGGAGACTTTCACACGGAGATCTTCCCTTGCACCCAAGGAGTGTCATCAATCTTGTGCTTGCTAGCTCTGAGCTCCAGAGCAGCTGAGAGTGAACAAGGACCCGTCCTGTGTCACCCCCTCCCTCTAACCCTCTTTCTCATTTTCGTCTCCATCTTCTCTAGTGCTTTACAGCATGTCAGGAGGTGGTAGGAAAAGGGATGCTGTTTGCACAAAGTCTTTCAGGTAAAGATATAAAACAAAATAAACCCATTTCTCTATTGTCCCTGGCTTTATGAGATGAATGGATTGCAGAAAAAAAAACTGTTGCTATGCACTTAACACTGTTTATATTATAGCATCCATAGTAGAAAAATGACTTGCAAGCTTCATGTTATGTATGCAAATATCACACCCATCTCACAGAGAATCAGCTGCCCATCTTCGGAATTATCAAATATGGATGTCTACTGAGTGAAAACAGACCTATGCTGCCTTTCCTAAATGCATGCATGCCTGTGTGTTTCTCCCGACCCTGTTTCTTTCTGGAAACAAACTTTAGGCTATGACTATCAACTTGTACTCAAGAAAAAGACCCATTTCTCTGTGTAGGAGGCAGATATGATACCAGGAACTAGCAATTGCAAGTAGAATCGCTGAATATGCATCTTTCAAGTATTTTGTGTGCCGCAGTATTTATAAGTCAAGCATGCTACACATTCAGTTTTCATCAGAAGGCCCCCTAATCTGGGCCACACAGCTCCAAGTCCTGAAAGACACTGTCAGATGGGACAATAATACCATTTTTAAATTTCATGAAATTTATTGAGGCATACAAATCACTGTTTGGCACTTGTTCAATATTTAAACGTTTCCATCGAACACATCATAAGGTTGTTTTTTATTTGGAGATGGAAGAGAGAAAATTATTTCTCTCCGCCATCAAAGCTTCCAAACAGTTTTTTTGAATCTTGTTCTTTACTCTAATATGTGCTTTTCAAAGATTTTGACACTGGGCTTTGTTCAGAGAAACGAGGAAGGTCATGAAAAAGCGGCTCTTTCATCCTTTGTGAGGCATCTCTATGGCTGTAGCCGAATCAGATAGGAATGAAAGATTGGGTTGGTTTAATTCACACTGGAAGGTCTATGGGAGACTGTGTTGTAAGGAAAGTGCATTCTAGCACACAAAGCCTGAGATTTGTTTCAGAGAGCCATATAGGTCAAGAGGTGATATTTTCAGGTATCTATGAACTCAGAACTAAATAGTTGCTTTTGTCAGCATGGACAGGGCCCTGCTTGACTTCTGTAGACAAGGTTTCCAGAATATTCCATGTTACAATCTAAAGTTCCAGTGTGAATGCATAGGTGTGCAGTATGCATGTGTGTGTGTGTGTGTGTGTGTGTGTGTGTGTGTGTGTGTGTGAGAGAGAGAGAGAGAGAGAGAGAGAGAGAGAGAGAGAGAGAGAAATGCAATATCAACATAAATGGTTTGTGAGGAAGAAATCTCTGGGTACTTAGACAGCATGTTGCTAGATTCAATGGGAAATTGTATTACTTCCCCATTTTGGTGAGGACATCAAAACCAGAAGTACAGAGTCTTCTTTCATGGGAAAAAAATGCTGCTCAAGGCCCACATTGGTGTTTACGGAAGATCCCTTTCCTATAAAAAGTGGAGTCTTCTGCACTGAGTTAAAATTTTGACCTCTGAAACTTTTTTTTTTTTTTTTAATGTAGAACATGATTTTGATTTCAGGCTGGAGAAGCCTCCCCTCTCACATTCAAACATGCTATGGTGTTTTCTCAAACAGTTTTTAGAAACATCAGTTAACTGCTACTCCCTCACTGAATGTGTGCACCTCAGGGGGTGATGTCTTTGCTGTGGTGTGAAGACTGCTGCACTCAGCTTGAGAACGTGTGCATCCCTCAGTCCAGAGTCCTTCTGCACCATCTCCCAGCCTCACCCCACCTCCCAAACCCAGGCAGACATGCATCCACTTTCTGTTTCTATGGCTTTGCCTGTTCGGAGTGCCCCAATATCAGTGTAATGCCATAATGCTCTGTCTTGTGAATGACATTCTACTTTGTGAAATATCTTCAAGTGTGGACTCCTTATTTTTTTTTAATGATGGATAAAAGTTCCTTGTGAGGATCTGTGAGTGGGCTCATGGGCTTGTTTTCAATCTTTGCCTCTTAGGAATAATATTTTGATGAATATTCATGTACCATTTTGGGTGTGGGTTTGCATTTCACTTCTGTATGACATGTAGCTTGAGGTAGAATCCTGGGTCTTATGACCTTCAAGAAGCCTTTGATGAGCTGCCAGTGGTTTTTCATTGTAGCTCCAGTGCCTCAGGTTTTCATCAGTACTATAGGAGGGTTCAGGTTCCCACACCCCCTCACTTGTCACTAGTTTTAGACACTAGCCATATTCTTGTGCATGCAGTAGCATCTCATTGAGATTAGCATTTGTGTTTCTTGGATGCTGAGCACAGTTTTCATATGTTTATTGGCTCTTTGAATATTTGCTTTAGAGGAACAGCTATGTAGATATATGACCATTTCAAAATTGAGTTATGAATCATTTTATTATTGAATCATAACAGTCCTTTGTATGTTTTAGATACAAACCCCTTTTCCAATATATGATTAAGAGATGTCCGATTTTGTGGGTTCTTCACACTCTTCCTTGTGTCCTTTTCCACACTGGACTCTTGAATTTCAATGCTGTGTAGTTTATGTCCTCTTTCCACTCTTTTGCTTGTACCTTTGGTGCCATGGTCCAGTTTGGTTTTACCCAAATCTTCAAAGCCATGAGATTCAGGCTGCACCAGGGACACCAGAGGAGAGATGTTCTGACATCAGTGTCATTAAAGGATGACAATAGGTGACCTTCCAAAATCCACCTTAGGCATCTTTAACCATGTACTACAGTATCCTTAAGTATTTGGTTAGGAAATCATATGATGGAGGCTACTGCTGGAACCCCTTCCAGTCTACGCAATATGTGTACCTCTAAGACATATTTAGGATTTTAGTCTATGAACACATTACTAGGAAATATTATATAGAGTGTGGCCACCAGGTGGTGAGAGCAGCAGCTGTTACAGTCTCACTGAACTGTAAGAAATATGATTTATAAGAGACCCAAGATGTCTAACTCGCCCATTACACTTACAAGAATTACTTTTTAAGACTTCCTTCACAAAATAAACTTTCTAACAAGATCAATGCAAATATTAAGGACACAGATTCTTAAGGTGCCCTGAACACTTACTGAATGCTTACTGTAAGAGTGTAAAGAAATTATTTTTAAAGAGACAGTTCTCAAATTTACATGATATTCATTGATGAAGCATACTTACTCTTCTCATTATTGTTACTATTCAATTTTATTTTTAACATGCATTTTATTGTCAACTATGTGTACATGTGTGGGTTTATGCCCTTGGAGACAAGGGCATTGGGTCCCCTGAAGCTGGAATTCTGGAGTATATGCTGTGAGTCACCCAATATGAGGGCTGGAAACAAACCTAGTTCTCTAAGAGTAATGAGTGATCTTATCCACTGAGCTATCTCTCTAGCCCCCAGCTACCTACCAAAGGAAGCACTTGACTATTTTATTTAGTCTGTACAATGCTTTATAAATATACTCATATTCTCAGCTAAAAGCTTTCCTTTGTGCAGGGTCCCATAGAGTTACATCACAGAATTCAGGCTACCTAACTCTAAAGCGAATACACCTGCTTTTACTATTGTAAATATTTGGTGACTTTAGCTCAGGTAATAAATAAACATCTAGGGCAGGCCAAGATGGCAGCGACCTACACTGACGCATTTTGAACACGGGGGGAAAAAAGAGCCATAAAAAACACAGAGTTATTGGGCACTGTGCAAAAACCGGAGGGGCTAGACACCCCCCCCCCCAGGAACACTCACAGCTCCCAAGGGACTGTTAAAAGTCCCAGGGCAAGGCTCTCCCCATCTCTCAGAGCCACTAAACCCGGGATTCGGGAACTCCCATTTGGAGAGGCGCGTGGTAAGATCGATCCCAACTTACAGCAGGCAGAATCAGGGTCCACTTGGCCATAGATCGCTGGCCTATTGGGCTCCCCACACATCAGGTTGAACTTATACCCACTTAAAAAACTTTGCGAGATAGTGGAAGGCTTAGCAAGGAACAAACAGGGGGCTCAACGGGTGGTCTGCAGCCGCTCATGAAGCGGAGGGCAGGAGGTTCCGAGAGAGCGCAGGAAGCTGGGAACACAAAGGTGGGAGGGAGGGGCCGAATCCTGCACACTTACGGTAGTGCAGCTGGGAAGGGAGCACGGCTAGCAGGGCCAAATCCCCGTCATCTGGGGAGAGAGACAGGCGTGGGAAGGGCCAGGGATCCGTGAACCCACGGCTGAGCTGCTGGGACGAGAGGTGCACTCAGGCAGCCGGAGGATCCGGGGCTTGGGGTACCCACAGGACCCGTGGCTGCACAGACAGGAAGGGAATCAGGCACAGAGTCCAGCCCTGTGGCGAGAAGCCTGGAGAGAAACCAGAAATCGGGTCCATAGCTGTATCCTGGAAAATCCAGACATATTAGGTGTGAAGCCAGACCCTGTCAGCCTCCGTGACGACAAACAAAGCCCACAGAATCTGTGCCTGGGCAAACAGGCCCATACCATCAGAACCATTACAGGCTGATAACTCAGAGTGCAACATAGGGTAGTCTGAATTGGGAGCAGTGAAACAATCCTGGTCCATTACTCAAAACCTAGAAATAGGCTGCACCAGCTCACAGTGCCTCAGGCGATTAAAATCACAGTGACCTTGAAATCCCCCTGTAAGAAACGACAGATAGCCAAGTAATTCGTCCCCTGCACCAAATCATCCACTGTGGTTCCAAGCACAGAAAACAGACAGCTAAATGCGTCCAATGGCGAAAGGTCAAAAAAAAAATAGAAATCAAGGAATTATGACTCCAACAAAGTAGAATCATCCTAGCTCATCCAATTCGGATGACCACACACCAACAGAAACACATGAAAACATTGACAATTCTGCAATATGGAAAGTGATAGAGTCCCTGCAAGAAGAACTTAAATCTATGAAGGAATTCAAAGAAGCCACAATTCTACAAATCAAAACAAGGAACAACACCATTAAAGAGCTCCAAGCTAAGGTGACAGAGCTTGAACAGGAAAAGGAAAAAAGCCATGAAAGATTTTCATACAAAAACAAGCAAGCTGGAGAAGGAAATGTACAAAACGAACAAAACCATACAAGACATGAAAATAGAAATAGAAACAATAAAGAAAACACAGTCAGAGTTAAAAGAGGAAGAGGAGAACCAAGGGAAGAGAACAGGAACTACGGATGTGAGTATCAACAACAGGATGCAAGAGATGGAAGACAGGATCTCAGGCATGGAAGATTCAGTGGAAGAAATCAGTACAACATCCAAAGAAAATGAGAAGGTTAAAAAATCTCTCACCAACAACATCCAAGAAATCAGGGACTCAATGAAAAGACGGAACCTAAGAATTATAGGTATAGAGGAAAGAAAGGACTCCCGACTCAAAGGTCCAGGAAATATCTTCAACAAAATCATAGAGGAAAACTTCCCAAACCTGAAAAAACAGATGCCAATAAAAATCCAAGAGGCTTACAGAACACCAAACAGATTAGACCAGAAAAGAAACTCCTCTCGCCACATAATAATTGAAACCCCAAATGTACAGAACAAAGAAAGAATTTTAAAAGCTGTAAGAGAAAAAGGTCAAGTCACATACAATGGCAGACCCATCAGAATTACACCTGACTTCTCCCCAGAAACGTTAAAAACTAGAAGGGCCTGGACAGATATACTACAAGTCCTGAGAGATCATAGGTGCCCAGCCAGACTACTTTACCCAGCAAAACTCTCTATCAACATAGATGGAGAAAACAAGATATTCCATGACAAAATCAAATTTAAACAATATCTACCCACAAACCCAGCCCTACAGAAAATCCTAGAAGGAAAATCCCAACCCAGAGAAGAAAACTCCACCCAAGAAAACAAAGGGAATAGAAAACCCATCAGCAACTAAACCAAAAGAGGCACAGGACCACCACCTATACCAAACTAATGGGAAATAACAACCCCAGGTCACTAATATCCATCAACATCAATGGACTCAACTCCCCAATAAAAACACATAGGTTAACAGAGTGGATCCGCAAGCAAGACCCTTCCTTATGCTGTATACAAGAGACACATCTAACTACGAAAGATAGACACTGCCTCAGAGTAAAGGGCTGGGAAAAGGTTTTCCAAGCAAATGGACCCAGGAAGCAAGCTGGAGTAGCCATTCTAATATCAAACAAAACAGACTTCCAACTGAAGTTAATGAAGAAAGACAAAGAAGGGCACTATATACTCATTAAAGGGAATATTCATCAAGAGGAAATTTCAATACTGAACATCTATGCCCCAAATACAAAGGCACCTACTTTCGTAAAAGAAACACTTCTAAAACTTAA
>CAJQZJ010033821.1:291557-354815 GCA_907164525.1 Lophiomys imhausi | reverse complement strand
ACCATCCCTGCATTCCAGGGATGGTTCAATATACGAAAGTCTATCAATGTAATTCACCACATAAACAAGATGAAAGAAAAAAACCACATGATAATCTCGCTAGATGCAGAAAAAGCATTTGACAAAATCCAACACCCCTTCATGCTAAAAGTTCTGGAGAGAACAGGCATACAAGGGCCGTACCTAGAAATAATAAAGGCAATATACAGCAAGCCAGTAGCCAACATCAAATTAAATGGAGAGAAGCTTGAAGCATTTCCTCTAAATTCAGGGACAAGACAAGGATGTCCACTTTCACCATATCTCTTCAATATAGTACTTGAAGTCCTTGCTAGAGCAATAAGACAACTAAAGGAGATCAAAGGGATAAAAATTGGAAATGAAGAAGTCAAATTATCCCTATTCGCAGATGATATGTTAGTATACATAAGCGACCCCAAAAACTCCACCAAAGAACTCTTACAGCTGATAAACAACTTCAGTAAGGTGGCTGGATACAAAATTAACTCAAAAAAATCAGAAGCCCTTCTTTATACAACAAACAAATATACCGAGAAAGAAATAAGGGAAACAACCCCCTTCACAATAGCCACAAACAACATAAAATACCTGGGGGTAACTCTAACCAAGCATGTAAAGGACCTATATAACAAGAACTTCAAGCCCCTGAAGACAGAAATGAAAGAGGCCTTTAGAAGATGGAAAGATCTCCCATGCTCATGGATAGGTAAGATCAACATAATAAAAATGGCTATCCTACCAAAAGCAATATATAGATTTAATGCAATTCCTATCAAAATACCAACACAATTCTTTATAGACCTGGAAAAAGCTATTCTCAACTTCATATGGAACAACAAAAAGCCCAGAATAGCTAAATCAATCCTGTCCACTGAAAAAACATTTGGAGGTATCACCATCCCAGATTTCAAGCTGTAAAGCAGAGCAACAGTAATAAAAACAGCATGGTACTGGTATAGAAACAGACCAGTGGATCAATTGAATCGAATTGAAGACCCAAACATGGATCCACACACCTATGGCCAACTAATCTTTGACAAAGAAGCCAAAAACGCACAATGGAAGAAGGACAGCATCTTCAACAAATGGTGCTGGTCCAACTGGATGTCCACTTACAAAAGAATGAAATTAGACCCATACCTATCACCTTGTACAAAACTTAATTCCAAGTGGATCAAAGACCTTAACATAAGGCCAGTCACACTAAAGATACTAGAAGAAAAAGTAAGAGAAACCCTCGAACTCATTGGCACAGGTGACAACTTCCTGAACAGAACACCATCAGCTCAGGACCTGAGATCAACAATCAATAAATGGGACCTCATGAAACTGAAAAGCTTCTGTAAAGCAAAGGACACTGTCATTCGAACAAAACGGCAACCAACAGACTGGGAGAAAATCTTCACCAACCCCACATCAGATAGAGGGCTATTATCTAAAATCTACAAAGAACTCAAGAAACTAAATGCCAAGAAACCAAATAATCCAATCAAAAAATGGGAGATGGAGCTAAATAGAGAATTCACAAAGGAGGAATCCCTAAGGGCTGAGAGACACCTGAAGAAATGTTCCACATCCTTAATCATCAGAGAAATGCAACTCAAGACGACACTGAGATTCCACCTAACACCTGTTAGAATGGCTAAGATAAAGAGCTCAAATGATAGCGCATGCTGGCGAGGGTGTGGAGAAAGGGGAACCCTACTCCATTGCTGGTGGGAGTGCAGGCTTGTGCAACCACTATGGAGGTCTGTCTGGCGATATCTTAGAAATCTAGGAATAACCTTGCCTCAGGACCCAGCCATATCACTTCTGGGTATACACCCAAAGGACCTCTCACGGAGACATAGGGAAGTCTCCTCATCTATGTTCATAGCAGCCTTATTTGTAATAGTTAGAAATTGGAAACAACCCAGATGTCCCTCAACTGAAGAATGGATTAAAAAACTGTGGTACATCTATACAATGGAATATTACTTAGCTATCAGAAACAATGAAATCATGCAATTTGCAACCAAATGGATGGATCGAGAGGAGCTCATCCTGAGTGAGCTAACCCAGTCTCAGAAGGATGCACATGGCATCTATTCACTTATAGTAGGATTTTAACTATATCGTACAGGATATCTGTACGACAACGAACACATCAAAAGGAACAAGGACATAATTTTTTTTTATCTTTTTCTTTTTCCTTCTTTTTTTCTTTTTTTTCTTTTTCTTTTTCCTTTTCCCTTCTCTTTTTCCTCTCTTTTTTTTGTTGATATTCTTTGTTTTTGTGGGTTTGTGTGTTTGTTGGTGTTTTTTTTAGTATTCCCCCAGTAGCAATGAGACACCATTCACTGGCAGTACTGCCTCGTAGGCCCCCGGTGAACGAAGAGGCTCTTGGCCCTCATATGACTCCTGATCTGTGGTGAGAGACTGTTAGGCAGGGACACTCCACCCCAGAGGAACAAGACGGAAGGGTCAGGGGGTAGAGCATGGGAGGGTGGGGCAAAAAAAAAAAAAAAAAAAAAAAAAAAAAAAAAAAAAAACCTGAAGCAACAAACAAATAAATTTATTAACTAAAAAAAAAAAAAAAAAAAAAAGGCAGGGTGCAGGGCTGAAACACTGTGAATGAAACAGAGGAAACAGCCATTCGGCCTGGTTTTGCAGACCCCCAGGTGTAGAGAAGATGTGGAGCTAAAGTAAAATACAAGAGAATTGTGGTATTGGCCCATGCCTTTGACTTCAGCGGAGACGGGGGGGGGGGGGGGACCGAGGTGGTGGTCTTATGAATTCTGGGGGGATAAGAAGGGGGGGGGGGAGGGTGCATACTCTTGGTCCCACCATTCAAGAAGAGTACACCCTTGGTCCCAGCTCCCAGCACACTGGAGACAGAAACGGGCAGATCCCGGAGCTCAGGGTCAGCCTGATGCAGGGCAAACTCTAAATAGAGAAAGACTTCGATCCAGGAGTGGTGGAACACATCTTTGATCCCTTCAGATGGGAAACACAGGTCCCTGATCCCAATAATTAGAGTTCAGAGACACACACATGGGATTTGGAGGGACCTAGGTTTGGAGGCTACTTACAAAAGGCCTTCTCGATGCAGGCAGATTGTCCTTTGGGATCTCAAAATATATGCACTAGAGCTGGTTTAGCTCCAAGGTGACAGAATGATTTCTTCTTTAACCCGGATTGAAAGATAACGCTCTGTATGTTGTCAGAAGGCCAAATTAGCTTCAGGAGAAGTACTACCTAGCCCCCCCATCCCCCCCCCAAAGAAAAGAGGGCAATTGTCCTAGTGTTGGGATTGGGGCAGGGCTCTGTTCTTATCGTTCCAGGAGAATCCAAGCGTCCATTAGGGGAGCCCGGGGACGGCTGGACAGCGGAATCCTCAGCAGAGAGCAGAATCAGGCACCAAGGAGGATGAGTGACCCAGTTGATTCTGCCTGGCAGACTTCCTCAATAGCTGTCTCCATTGGGGGCCTGCAACCACCACAGCAATCCAATGTCACTGGGATCGCTCAGCTCTACACAATGCCCCGGCAGGAACCTCAGTGAAACCTGCAAGATCAGCTTCTGCCTACAAACCCCTTAGGTCATCTAAACAGCTGAGAACAGAAGGACTGAACATAAAAGGAGTGTACTAACATTTTTAATCATGTTTCCCATTTGGGTTCGGGCCCCAAACAGGTCTGCTACGACCCAAATCAGCAGGAAGTCACTTTAAGAGAGCAACGTCCCATGCCCAGAGGGTGGGGAGGGTGTTTCTCCGTCCTTCTTTTTGGTTATTTGAAGGATAACTGAAAACTCTGTTATGTAGGGGAAGAGACTACAAGCTGATAAATTGTCCTGTCTTAATGGGTTTTGGAGGTTAGCCCCAGGGAATTCCTACTTTTCCTTTTCTGTATCCTTCTTCCTCTCCTATGTAGGAGTGCATGGGCTTGAGAAAAAGGAGATATAGACATAGCACAGGAAGGTCCAAGAAGAAGGGACAGATTATTGAATATGCCCTTATACCTTTGTATATTGATACAAAATTAGTAGTTTATTTGGCTAAAGTGGTATTGACCATTATTTATTGTGCAAAAATAAGATTGTATTGGATTACATCGGTATTGATCTTTGTATATTGATACAAAATTAAGATTATAGTTGGCCACAATGGTATTGACCCTTGCATATGTACGTAATATTAAGATTATATTGGGCTACATAGGCATTGATCTTGGTATATTGATACATAATTAAGAGTATATTTAACCACAATTGAATATATCTTTGTATATTGATACAAAATTAAAGGTAACGCTTCCTAATGGTATCATACCTAGAGATACTTAAAAATAAAATGTGAAGCTCTGACCTCTTGATACCAACCGTCTAAAATGGTCTAGGATAGTTAAAACAAACTCCTAGTCATGCAAACATGTTACTTTGTTAGCTACTATGACAGTCTATCACAGATATTCTCTAAACTACCCAGTAATCAAGTTGCTAAGAGACAAGCAACATTTGCTTATCTAAATACAAGAGATGGATAGGGCATCTTCAAAAACCCCTAGAGATATGCAGAATATGGCATTCAAAGATGTTATCTTAAATCAAGATTTTTTTTGATATCGAGACATATCAGCGCCTGACAGCACCCCCTATTCTACTCCAAGTAGAAGATAAGCATCGAAGAACCTCCACTGTAAGATGGTTGAATTAATGGCAAGCCTTTCTCTTGGCATGAAAAAAACCTCTTGCACCAACTGCAGACAGACTGCTGTCCAAAAAGGACAAAACTTGGTAGCAGGGAAGTCGACAGCCTAACTCTGCCAAGACAGGGTAGGTAAGTCCTTCATAATCCCTGCTCTACAACAAATGTCTGTCAGAGAAACAGGACCCAAAAGCTGAAGATTGATGCTGGAATGTATGGAGAGAAAATGGGAACTGTCCAGGCAGTCATTGGTATGTTCTTTCTTAGTTTTGGAAGCTGCAGGCCCTGCACTTCCTATATAAGCAAATATATTTATCCCTCTCAGGTCTCTGAGGTGGTTGAAGAATAGATAGCTAGAGTTTCATAGTTAAATTTTGAACTGTTTAGGAATCAAGAGGGTGTTATAGATCTAAGAAGATACTCTTAAAAGTGTGTTGCAAGATATTATGAATGTTGAGTCACATATAGACCTTTAAACTCATGGAGTTGGTTAGATAGTAGAATGTTAAAGTCAGGGGTCAAATATGTATAAACTGGACATTGGGAAGGTATAGTGGGCCAATTTACTCTCATAAATGTGGCATATTTATATCTATTGTTTTGTATAATACTTACTGTTATAAGAGAAGGAACCATCTGTTGGACTGAAAGGGGAAACTTCTGGGGGGAAGAGGGTGGAAAGGTGGGTTAGGAAGAGGGAATAGGGAGGGGTTTGTTACTGAGATGTAACTTGAAGAAAAAAAAATAAATAAACATCTACTAATCCAGGTACTGTGATTCTTAATTCTCACCAATGTAGTCAGTTTGTACTTTTCATTACTCCTAATTGTTGTTCAACAGTATTTGATGTTTAGCTGCCTCCTCTCAGATTTGGTAAGGGTATCCCTTCTGCTCTCCATCCCCTCCATCTTCTCTTCCTCTTTTTGTCTAGCTTGCCACCCCACCCCCTGAAAGCTATTGCTCTCTACAGGCTGATGTGTGATTTAAGAGAACCAGTTTAGGACTTTGTGACGAAAGTCTGTATGGAAGTAGGTCTACACCTTCCTGGTCATTTGATTCCTCTCTGAAGCTCAGGAGCCCCTTTTCAGGGCTTGGTGTAGTAGGCACCAACTGGGTGGCAGGCAGCTTTGCCCACAGTGGCATCCTGTGTTTTTTTTTCTCCAACACATCCTCAGTTCAAAATGCTTCTAATGTGTAAGGATATAGGAGTTGTTATTTCTGATTTCCACCTGCATACCTAGCTCCACAGCTTGGCTGTCATTATTAATTCCCGTTTTGAATCTGAGAAGAGGCTGGCCACTGAAGCTCGTCTGTCCTGCAGATCTGCAACTTGTCTGAATTACAAGGATGGTAAGAACAGGGCCCCTAAAGGGAGCTCCATTTAGAGCAGCCACCCCAACCCTTAAGGCCTACTAGTTACTAGTTCTCATGAGGCCTCCAATCTCTTTCCTTCCTTTAAAAATATTACCTTACAATCTCTCCCAGACACGGAAGCCGCTGAATCCGGGAATCGGGAACTCCCATCTGGAGAGACGCTGGGTAAGATCAACTAAAATACACAGCAGGCAGAATCAGACCCCACACGGGATCACTCACCAGCCTACTAGGTTCCCCACACCTCAGGCGGACCTTAAAGCTATTTCGGAAACTTTGTGGGCTAGTTGAAGTCTTAGCAACGGCAGAAGCAGGGCATACTGTGGGAGGTCTGCAGCATCGGCAGCGGCGGATTGGGTTGAGACCACACACAGGATCACTCAATAGTCTACTGGATCCCACTCACCCCACTTGAGCCCTTCACCTATCTAGAAAAGGTTGTGGACCCCTGTGAGCCTTGGTGGCCGGCTACAGTGGCACCGCGGGGGGAGGGGGGGACAGGGCAGAGGTGAGTGCCTGCAACAAAGGAGCCAGGAGGAAGTGAGCACAGTGAAGTGGCAGGGCTGGGCGTGCACAGAGGCGCAAAGAGGCAGAGCTAGCTATGGAGGCACAAAGAGGCTGAGGGCTCCAAAATGTGGAAGCCAGAAGCCGGGAGACCACAGCTGTATTAGGGAAAACCCAGACATATTAGGTGTGGAGCCGGGCCCTCTCAGTCTCCTTGGGGATAACCAGAGTCCACAGAATTTGTACCTGGGTAAACAGGTCCACACCATCAGAACCACTACAGGCTGATCACTCAGTATGCAACATAGAGAAGTCTGACTTTGGAGCAGTGAAACAATTCCGGGCCATTGCTCATTACCTGGGAATAGGCTGCACCAGCTCATAATGCTTCAGGCTATTAGAAACACAGTGACCCTGAGATCCTCCTGTAAGCATCAACAGATCGCCAAGCAATTTGACTGCTACACCAAAGCATCCCCTGTGGATCCAAGCCCAGAAGATGATGAGAGCAGATAGCTAAACACATCCATATGGCCCAAGGTCCAAGAAAAAACAGAAATCAATGACATATGACTCCAACAACGCAAAACTATCCTAGCGCATCCAATTCGGACGACCTCACAACAGCAGAAACACATGAAAACGATGACAATTCTACATTATGGAAAGTGATAGAGTCCCTTCAAGAAGAACTTAAATCTATGAAGGAATTCAAAGAAGCCACAATTTTACAAGTCAAAACAATGAATAACACCATTAAAGAGCTCCAAGCCAAGGTGACTCAGCTTGAACAGGAAAAGGACAGGGCAATGAAAGATTTCCAGGCAAAAACAAGCAAACTGGAGCAGGAAATGTACAAAATGAACAATACCATTCAAGACATGAAAATATAAATGGAATCAATAAAAAAAAAAGCACAGTCAGAGTTAAAAGAGGAAATGGAGAATCAAGGGAAGAGAACAGGAACTACAGATGTGAGTATCAAAAATGGGATGCAAGAGATGGAAGACGGGATCTCAAGCATGGAAGATTCGATGGAAGAAATCAGTACAACATCCAAAGAAAATGAGAAAGCTGAAAAATCTCTCACCCACAACATCCAGAAAAATCAAGGCATCAGTGAAGAGACGGAACCTAAGAATTATCAGCATAGAGGAAAGAGAAGACTCCTGACTCCAAGGTCCAGGAAATATCTTCAACAAAATCATAGAAGAAAACTTCCCAAACCTGAAAAAAGAGATGCCAATAAAAATTCAAAAGGCTTGCAGAGCACAGAACAGATTAGATCAGAAAAGAAACTCCTCTCGCCACATAATAATTGAAACACAAAATGTACAGAACAAAGAAAGAATATTAAAAGCTGTAAGAGAGAAAGGTCAAGTCACATACAATGGCAGACCCATCAGAATTACACCTGACTTCTCCTCAGAAACTTTAAAAGCTAGAAGGGCCTGGACTGGTGTCCTACAAGTCCTGAGAGAACATAGGTGCCCAGCCAGACTACTATACCCAACAAAACTCTCTATCAACATAGATGGAGAAAAGAAGATATTCCATGACAAAATCAAATTCAAAAAATATCTCCTCACAAACCCAGCCCTACAGAAGATCCTAGAATGAAAATTACAACCCAGAGAAGAAAACGACACCCAAGAAAACAGAGTGAATAGAAAACCCCACAGCAACTAAACAAAAAGAGGAACAGGATGATCACCTATACCAAACTTATGGGAAATAACAACCCCTGATCACTAATATCCACCAACATCAATGGACTCAACTCCCCAATAAAAAGACACAGGCTTACAGATTGGATCCATAAGCAAGACCCATCTTTTTGCTGCATACAAGAAACACATCTCACTATCAAAGATAGACACTATCTCCGAGTAAAGGGCTAGGAAAAGGTTTTCCAAACAAATGGACCCAGGAAGCAAGCTGGAGTAGCCATCCTAATATCAAACAAAACAGACTTCTGACTGAAGTTAATGAAAAAAGACAGAGAAGGGCATTATATACTCATTAAAGGGAATATTCATCAAGAGGACATCTCAATATTGAACATATATGCCCCAAATACAAAGGCATCTACATTTGTAAAAAAAAAACGCTTCTAAAACTTAAATCGCACGTTGATCACAACACGTTAGTAGTGGGAGACTTCAACACCCCACTCACAATAATTGACAGATCATCAAGACTGAAGACAAACAGAAAAATATTGAGTCTAACAGAGATCATGAACCAAATGGACCTAACAGATATCTTTAGAACGTTGCACCAAAACACAAAGGAATACACCTTCTTCTCAGCACCTCACGGAACCTTCTCCAAAATCGAGCAATAAGACAACAAAAAGAGATCAAGGGGATACAAACTGGAAAAGAAAAAGTCAAATTATCCCTATTTGCAGACGATATGATAGTATACATAACCGACCCCAAAAATTCCACCAGAGAACTCTTACAGCTGATAAACACCTTCAGCAAGGTGGCTGGATACAAATTAACTCAAAAAAATCAGAAGCCCTTCTATATACAGCAAACAAATGGACTGAGAAAGAAATAAGGGAAACAACACCATTCACCATAGCCACAAACAATATAAATTACCTGGGAGTAACTTTAACCAAGCAAGTAAAGTACCTATACAACAAGAACTTCAAGCCCCTGAAGAAAGAAATGGAAGAGGCCCTTAGAAGATGGAATACCTCAAATGCTCATGGACAGGTAGGATCGACATAATAAAAATGGCTATCCTACCAAAAGCAATATATAGATTCAATTCAATTCCTATCAAAATACCATCACAATTCTTTATAGACCTGAAAGAGTTATTCTCAATTTCATATGGAACAACAAAAAGCCCAGAATAGCTAAATCAATCCTGTACAATAAATAAAAAAAAAAAACATCTGGAGGTATCACCATCCCAGATTACAAGCTGTACTACAGAGCAATAATAATAAAAACAGCATGGTATTGGTTCAGAAACAGACCAGTAGATCAATGGAATCAAATTGAAGACCCAGATATGGACCCATACACCTATGGCCAACTAATTTTTGACAAAGAAGCCAAAACCACACAATGGAAAAAGGACAGCCTCTTCAACAAATGGTGCTGGTCCAACTGGATGTCCACTTGCAAAAGAATGAAATTAGGCCCATACTTATCACCTTGTACAAAACTTAAATCCAAGTGGATCAAAGACCTTAACATAAGGCCGGCCACACTAAATCTACTAGAAGAAAAAGTGGGAGAAACCCTCGAATTCATTGGCACAGGTGACAACTTCCTGAACAGAACACCAACACCTCAGGAGCTGAGATCAACAATCAATAAATGGGACCTCATGAAACTGAAAAGCTTCTGTAAGACAAAAGACACTGTCATTCGAACAAAACAGCAACCAACAGACTGGGAGAAAATCTTCACCAACCCCCACATCTGATAGAGGGCTAATATCCAAAATCTACAAAAACCACAAGAAACTAAATGCCAAGAAACCAAATAATCCAATCAAAAAATGGGGGAATGGAGCTAAATAGAGAATTCACAAAGGACGAATCCCTAATGGCTGAGAGACACCTGAAGAAATCCTCAACATCCTTAATCATCAGAGAAGTGCAACTCAAGACGACTCTGAGATTCCATCTCACACCTGTCAGAATGGCAAAGCCAAAGCTCAATTGACAGCACATGCTGGCGAGCGTGTGGAGAAAGGGGAACCCTCCTCCATACTGGTGGGAGTGCAGGCTTTTGCAACCACTATGGAGGTCAGTCTGGCGATATCTTAGAAATCTTGGAATAGCTTTGCCTCAGGACCCAGCCATATCACTTCTGGGTATGCATCCAAATGACCCCTCACAGAATCATAGGGAAGTCTCCTCATCTATGTTCATAGCAGCCTTATTTATAATAGCCAGAAACTGGAAACAACCCAGATGTCCCTCAAGTGAAGAATCGATTAAAAAATTGTGGTACATCTATACAATGGAATATTACTCAGCTATCAGAAACAATGAAATTATGCAATTTTCAACCAAATGGATGGAACTAGAGAAGCTCATCCTGAGTGAGCTAACCCAGACTCAGAAGGATGAACATGGCATCTATTCACTTATAGTAGGATTTTAGCTATATAGTACAAGATATCTTTACTACAACCAACACACCAAAGGGAACATGGACATAGATTTTTTTTTATTCTTTTTCCTTTCTTTTTTTGTTGTTTTTTGTTTTTTGTGGGTTTGTGTGTTTGTTGGTCTGCTTTTTAGTTTTCCCTTCCTAGCAAGGAGACACCTTTCACTGGTGGGACTGCCTCGTTGGCCCCCAGTGTATGAAGAGGCTCTTGGCCCTCATATGACTCCTGAACTGTGGCGAGGGACTGTTATATATTGACACTCCACCCCAGAGGAACAAGAGGGAAGGATTAGGGGGTAGAAGATGGGAGGGTGGGGCTGGGAAGGGGGGAAAGAGGACAATATTATGAAGATGTAACCTGAAGCAACAAATAAATAAATTTATTAATTAAAAAAAGCAGGTAACAGGTTTAAAACACTGTAAATAAATTAAAGGTTACAGCCACTCAACCTGGTTGTATAAACCTCCAAGAGCCGAAAAAACTTAGAGCTAAGGTAAAATACATGAAATGCATGGTGTTAGCCCATGCCTTTCACTTCAGCAGAGATGGGAGGAGCACTATAGAGTTAGTTGTCTTATAAATTCTAGAGTTACACGGAACAGGGTGGTGATGGTGCACACCCTTAATCCCATCATTCAAGAAGAGTACACCCTTAATCCCAACACACTAGAGACAGAAACAGGCAGATCTCAGAGCTCAAGGTCAGCCTGATATAAAACAAACTCTAAGTAGAGAAAAACTTTGATCCAGGAGTGGTGGAGCACATCTTTAATCCCTTCAGATTGGAAACACAGGTCTTTGATCCCAATACTTAGAATGAAGAGACAGAAACATAGGATTTGGAAGGACTTAAGTTTAAAAGCTACTTACAAAAGGTCTTCTCAATACAAACAAATTGTCCTTTGAGATCTCAAAATATTTACACTAAGGCTTGTTTAGCTCCAAAATAACAAAATAATTTCTTCTTTAGTCTAGATTGGAAGATAATACTTTATATATTGTCAAAAAACCAAATTTGCTCCAGGAGAAATATTACCTGACCACCCTGCCCTGAAAAAAAAAAAGGTAATTGTCCCAGAGTTCGGATTAGGGCAGGGCTCTCTTCTTATCTTTCAGGAGATTTAAAGCATCCATTCAAGGGATCCAGGGACAACTGGACAACGGAAACCTCAACAGAAAACAGACCAGACACAAAAGAAGATGAGTGGCCCAGATGATTCAGCCTTGCAGACTTCCTCAATAGCTGTTTCCATCGAAAGTCTACAACTACAACAACACAAAATCACTAAGATCGTTCAGCTCCACACACTGCCCCAGCCAGAACTTCAGTGAAGCCTGGAAGATCAGCTTCTGTCTACAAACTTCTTAGGACATCTAAACAGCTGAGCACAAAAGGACTGAACATAAAAGGATTGTATTAACATTTTTAACCATTTTTCCATTCTGGTTTGGGCCCCAAACAGGTTTACTTCGACCCAAATCAGAAGGAAGTCATTTTAAGAGAGTGACGTCCTGTGCCCAGAGGTTGGGGAGGGTGTTTCTCCCCCCCCCAATTTTGGTTATTTGATGGAAAACAGAAAAATTTGTTATTTAGGGGAAGAGACTACTAGCTGTTAAATGGTCTTGTTAAATGGGTTTTGGAGGTTTGACCCAGGAACTTCCTTCTTTTTCTTTTCTGTATCCTTCTTTCTCTCCTATGTAGGAGTGCACAGACTTGAGAAAAATGGGACATAGACATAGTATGGGAAGGACCAAGAAGAAGGGACAGATTATTGGATATGCCCTTATACCTTTGTATATTGATACAAAATTAGTATTATATTTGGCTAAAGTGGTATTGACCATTGTATAATGTGCAAAATTAAGATTGTATTGGACTACATCGTTATTGATCTTTGTATATTGATACAAAATTAAGATTATAGTTGGCCACAATGGTATTGACCCTTGTATATTGATGCAATATTAAGATTGTATTGGGCTATATAGGCATTGATCTTTGTATATTGATACAAAATTAAGAGTATATTTGGCAACATTGGTATTGATCTTTGTATATTGATACAAAATTAAAGGTAACGCTTCTTAAAGGTATTGTACCTAGTAATGCTAAAAATGAAATGTGAAGCTCTGGCCTCTTGATACCAACCATCTTAAACTGTTTAGGATAGTTAAGAAATACAAATTCCTAGTCATGCAAGCATGTCATTTTTTCAGCTACTATGACAATCTATCACAGATATTCTCTAAGCTACTCAAAAATCAAGTTGTTAAGAGAAAAGCAACATTTGCTTATATAAATACAAGAGATAGGTATGGCATCTTCAAAAACCCCAAGAGATCTGCAGAATATGGCATTCAAAGATGTTTTCTTACATTAAGACTTTTTTTTATATCGAAACAGGTCAGCTCCTGACAGCACCCCCTATTCTACTCCAAGTAGAAGATGAGCATTGAAGAATCTCTAGTGGGAGATGGTTGAATTTGTGGCAAGCCTATCTCTTGGCCTGAAAAACCCCTTGCTTCAACTGTAGACAGACTTCTGTCCAAAAAGGACAAAACTTGGTAGCAGGGAAGTCGACAGCCTAGCTCTGCCAAGACAGGGTAGGTAAGTCCTTCATAATTCCTGCTCTACAATCAATGTCTGTCAGAGAAACGGGACCAAAAGGCTGAAGATTGATGTTGTAACATATGGAGAGAAAACAGGAACTGTCCAGGCAGCCACTGATATGTCATTTCTTAGTTTTGGATGATGCAGGCCCTACACTTCCTACATAATCAGATATATTTATCCCTCTCAGGTCTCTGAGGTGGTTGAAGAATAGATAGCTAGAGTCTCATAGTTAAATTTTGAGTTGTTTAGGAACCAAGAGGGTGTTCTGGATCTAAGAAGATGTTTTTAAAATTGTGATGCAAGTTAGTATGAAAGCTGAGTCAGATATAGAACTTTAAACTCATGGAGATGGTTACATAGTAGAATGTTAAAGTCAGGGGCCAAATACCTATGGACTGGACATTGGGAATATATGCTAAGCCATTTAACTCTCATAATTGTGGCATATTTATTTCTGTTGTTTTGTATAGTATTTACTGTTATAAGAGAAGGAACCATTTGTTGGACTGAAAGGGGGAGCTGTTGGGGGAAAGAGGGTGGAAGAGTGGGACAGGAGGAGGGAGTAGGGAAGGGATTGTGACTGAGATGTAACTTGAAGAAATAAAAAAATAAAGTATAAAAAAATCCTACCTTACTGTGATACAGTATAGTTTCTCTTCTACTTAACATTAGTTGGGTTAATTAACCCACATACTTAAGCTGACAGATTTGATGGACACCTGTTATTCCCCACTTCATTCCCCCTCCCTCTTCTTCTTCTTTCCCTTCCCTTTCTCCATCCCTCCCTTTCTCCTTTCCTTCATTCCTCCTTCCCTTTTCCCTCTTTTCTTCCTTTATTCCTCCCTTCCTCTCCCTTCCTTCCTTTCTTCCTTCCTGCTTTCCCTCCTTCCTTCTTTTAACTCCCCTCTTTCTTTCCCCTCTTCTTAATTCTTCCACTTTATGGAAACGAACCCCTTCATGCTCCATCTACACTTAGCCGGTACTCAGGTCTTCCTTGTCTTCTAGCTGGAGCTTCTCTATGACTCTTTTTTTCCTCTTCCCATTAAGTTTTACTTTCTTGAGAAGAAGTGGAGTGTGTTCTACCTGCTTACATGTATCTCCAGAGGGATTGCTTCTTAGTGGATTTTGGATTTTATAGGCAGCCAGCTTGCAGTGACTGTGGGTTCCATATCTGCTGATTTAAAGCATTTTCAGCCACAGATCTAGTCAAAAGAAGCTCAAAATACTTAAATAAAAAATATCCATGTTGAGCATGTTCAGCCAATTTTCTTCTATTATCATCTAAATAATACTGTGCACCAATAATTTACTTGTGTTGGATAGTGTATTCTATCTAAAGGTGATTTGGAATATATAGAAGAATGTACATAAAGTTAAATGCAAATACTCTGCTGTTCAAATAAGGGATTTTGTTGGCCACATGGGTCTTGGACCCAATCTGCACAGAACATGAAAGAAACACTATCTTGCTTCTCTCTATTGTGAAAATAATTACTAGGCTTCTATATTTATAGCCTATGAGAGATCATAAAAAGTAATTTCAAATGAGCTAGCACACACAGTGGAAGAATATATATTTGTAACAAAACTGTCAATGGTGTCTGAACATTATAATGGTTCTCTCAACATTTGAAAGGGTTAATTTAACATGCCAATTGGCTTGACTCACACTTTGGAAAGCATTTTTTTTTTTCCTTCATGAAATAATACAAAGACCATTGGCACTGAGAGCAGTTAATCTGAGATCCAGCTTACTTCAAGGACTGGTATTTTTGCTAGAGTCAAACAAGAGGTGCAGATGTGGAATGGCAAAAGCCACGCCCAAATCATGTTCCTCACACAGTGTGCCTAGTAATCGTCACAACTATGAAGAAAGCCGCACTCACAAATAGATTTATATCTTGAGGCAACATCTCTGCTGCTTTCTTTTCATGTAATGAATTTGTGCTAGATTACAAACTTTGATGAGAACCAACAAGTGGCCACTTACGGTCTAGCCTAGTGAGAGCTGTGCACATCTGTAGCCCCAAGCTTCTGTGAAGGGGTCTGCACATCTAGCTTCCTGGTCACCAGTGCTCCCTGTGTGCCTGACATGAGTAGGAGTACTGTCTATCTTGTTGAACAAGTCGATGTCAGGCAGTGAGGGTATTGTAGAAAACTATTCACTTGCTTCACTCTGGAGCTGAGATCTGATGGAAGAGAATGAGAAGAAAATTAATAGAACATGTGTGAAGGGATGGTAAGAGTGTAGAGGTAGCTAATTTTGGTTGACTTATCTAGGTTAGGGAATTCCCTGGGTATGTCTGTGAAGGTGTTTCCTGGGGAAATTAGTGTGTGAGTCTGAGTGGACTGGGTGGTGAAACCCTGCCCTCAGTGGTAGTGAGTGAGAACACGATCCAAATGGCTCTGGCCCCAAGAGAACATAAACAGGAAGAGGACAATGTGTGTACCTTCCTTGGTGCACTGGGACACTGTCCTTTTCTTGTCCCCAGATATCATATCCCCAAGCTTTCCAGTGGTGGGGACCCAGAACTTGTGTTGGGATCTCCCCTCTGTTCTCAAGCCTTTGGTTTCAACCGAGAATCTCATTGCTGAGTCTCCCAGCTCTGAGGCTTTTTTCTTTGCCCTGAGAATCCTTCTCACATTCTGGAGTCTTCAGCCTTTATGAGTTTGCTGGATCTTTCAGGTCTCAGTCTCATAATCTTGTGAATGAAGTTTACTGAAACGTTCCCCATCATCTATCTCCCTTTGCATTTTTTCTTGGTTCTGTGTCTCAGGAGAGATCCATCTGATACGGTTCTGAGCAGCCATGCCAAGGTCTCCTTAGCAACAGTTTCTAAACTATCCAGTGTGGGCTTTGGAGTTAACAGTAGAGACACTATGCCCATGGCAATATACATTTTGAACTGCACCATCTCCTATGAACTTCTTTTCCTACTGTTAGCCAGGTCTTCTGATCAACATGACCTCACCCACCTTCCTTATGTAGCTTTTAAAACCAAGGGCTTAGAAGTCACTCTCACAAGCCTAATGATACAAAGAGGGTACTTGAGATGTGACAACTCTTGTGTTTCTCTGCAATTTGAACTAGCTCAGTGCCTAAGTCTTTAAGTCCCCTTTCTTCATGGGAAACAGATCCTTTGAAATCCACACACAAGACCAGTCTTCTGCAGCAACAACTCTGTAGTTTGAATGAGATCTTCCTGGAAATAGGATGATGTCAGCAAATAAAGACCCTGCTGAAATCTCCAGCCACTGAGAAGGAAGGGCAAGGGAGGTGTTTAGGAGCAGATTGTGTTTTGAAGCTGTCTGCATGGTTCCCTCAGAGATGGTGTTCTTCCCAGCTTTTGAGCCCTGACCCCAGAAAGACCACACCAAGGTGGTCTCTACCTCTGTAACGGCCATCCAGTCTTCAAAGTGCTTCCCATGAGTGGAGGTGATTATGTTCAAAAGATGTCCTAGTGCATGGTGGATTTGGAAAGCCAGCAGGACTTAGAGGATGAGAGTGAAAGATGAAATTTGTGCAGAGATGGGTGGAGTCAAAGTCATGGACAAATGCACACCCCTATCCCATGGTTTTTCCACCTAGTTCTCCAGGCTACCTTCCCTCTAACCATCTGTAGGCTTCCTCTCCGGCCACATTTGAAAAATGAGCATGTTTCTTTTTTTTTAATGCAGTTTTATTGGTGGATTTTATTGCACAAAAGCAGCAGGTTTCAAAATTAAATGTATGTGTGCTTCTTATTTATTTGCTGAGTGGGGGAAAGGAGCATGGGGGACATGAGGTGCCAAAAGTCTGGAGAACTTGCTGGAGTTGCTTTTTTCTTTCCACTATTTGTGGCTCCCGAGTCAAGCTGAGGTCTTCCAGCTTTTACCTGCTCAGCCATCTCCCCAGCCTGTCCGTTCCTTTGTAAGTGGCACCCTCCCTCGCTCCCCTAAACATTTATTGTTTCCTAACAGGTATGTAGCTAGGTTCTCAGGGTAGCTATCCATTGCGGAACTTGTCTCTGGGAACCGAACTAGAATCCCCTGGAAGAGCAGTATGCACTGAACCCTTAATTACTGTGCCATCACTTCAGTCCCCCCGCCCAAAAAAAAACAGTCTCTGGTTGAGCAGTCTACTGACTGTGGGAACAGAGATGAGAAAGCAGATAGAAGAGTGAAACTGCTGCCAACGCTCCCCTCTGTACTGTTCCAAACGCACTGTCTTTAGCCATTCATTCAGTGTTTACCACAGCATCCAGTAGCCACAACATCCTGTTTTCCAGTAGACATAGCTTTCCATTTTCCCCATTTTGAGAATGAGAAGGAGGAGGGTGACATTTAGAACAATTAAGTAACTTGCACATGTCCCCATAGCTAATAAATGGCCAGATTGGGCTTCAATCTTGGCCATGGACTAGCTGTACCCTCTAGTATTTCCTCCACTCTCCAGGCTGCCAAGTCAAGGTTGAGACTCTCAGTGTTGATGGACACCTCTGGAAGGTTCCAGGAGGAGCTGATCCCTAATCTTGAAAAATAAGTGGAGATTTCTCAGGTAAGGTGGAAAAGGTTTGTGCAGCAAAATAAGAGAATCCCATAAGAGGTAATGCCAGAGCCTGAAGGTGTGAGAGGCAGGCGTTGTGTGGGAAAAAAAATATCACTGGATCTCTGGAGGTGCAAGGTGCCATGGTGCTGGGAAAGTGGGTGAGGTCAACAGAATCCAAATGTTATGGGACACTTTTGTTCTGAGCTGGGAAATGTGGACTCTACTCTAAGACTTGTGAACATCTTCTAATGGTTTCCTTGATTGTCATGCGGCTAACCGTAGTCTTGTGTATATGCCTTTGGATAAATCTATGGGAAAGCTGATGGTTTCCCCATGGGTCTGCCTCCACATAAGGTATCTACAACCCTCATACACTGGCTTTTGTTGATTATTCATTTATGCACCATTTACTGAATACTATTTCTTGAACATCTATCGTCACTAGTAAGTGAGTTAAGTACTCAATGACAAATAAGCAAGTGAAGGGCATGCATGGGCTGTGATGACGGGGACAGGGTTTATTGGGAGGAAAGTTACATACATACATGATTCAAAAGCATCAGGTAAGATGTGTAGTGGGTATATTTGAAGGGATGGATGGATAGTAGAAGAGGTAGTATGTATTAATAGCTAAGAGTAGGCTCTGAAGTCCACCCTGCTCTGGGTTCAAATCCCAGCTCTTCCCTACATTTGCTATGTGACATCAGGCCAGTTACTGAACTGCTCTGGGTCTCAGCAGCAGCATGTAATAACTGCAAATCGTAACATTAACCACCTCATAAGGTTTCTATGAAGATAAATCGAGTGAAGGTTTTCAAGTTACTTAGTCCAGTACGAAAAGTAGAACCCTGAAGTGACAATGTTCCCCAGTAGATGTCACTGCTACATAGCAAGTTAGGTGAGATGATATCTGCCTTCAGGTCGACCACTTAACCATCCCTGCTGAAAATTGGTACATAAATGGCTTTCTTCTCAAAATACAAAACCTGGAAGAGGATTAGTGGGCTGTGAGCTGTACATTAGTGAAGAGTGCTCATCACTTCATCAAAGGTGTTTCACGAGCATTCCAAACTTTCTCTATATAGACTCTCTAGTAGAACCCATTTTTTTTTTCTAGGATTCTAAGGGAACATGGAGTGAGTTCCATTAGCCATGTCAGAGAGCACAAGTCCCTAGTGAGGACGTCTGTGCCCAATGACTGGTTGAGTTTCCGAAGGTGCTAAAGTGGGGAGGTAGGAGAGGGAAGCAGGCACAGAACCTTGACAGATAGTGGCAGGTGACTTTGGACAGGGGCAACTTTGTGAGAGCTAGGGTTGAAGGTTTTGCTTTATTTTCTAGGAGCCAGGAAAGGTCAAAATTAATTCCTTCAGATTTTGCCCATGACCTCTAGAGTTTTCAGCATAGGCACAGCTGGTCAGACTTCAAGATAAAATTGATAGGCTAAAAGCACAGAGGTCACCATACACTCCTTTCCTTAGACTTCCATAGAAAATTTCATTTGGGCTTTGTTTTGTGTTGCACAAAAGGATACAGACGTGAATGATTCATGGCTCATTTCTTCCAGATGTTTACAGTGCAGGCTTTAGTGGGACAGACAGGCATGTGTGACTGAGGATGCAATAGAACACCTTAAATAGTATTTTAAAAATGCTAGCAGAGTTCTGAAGAAGGAGAAGTTGAGATGACATATGGCCTTTTTATTGAAGGATGAGTAGGAGTTTGTACTATGGAGAAGAGCAAAACACTCCACATAGAAACATCAAAACATATGCAACTTAATAGAAACACAAGGTGTGGCTGCTCTGAGCTGAAGGTCTGGATGCTTGGCCAAGAGACTAGAGTCTTCCTTGAACTTCAAGGAGGTACACAGTGGCACTGAGAAGAACTGGAGCTTGTATCAACAGAACCAGAAAATGTTTCATTCTTGCAGCCACCTTTCTACATTGTGGAATCAGTTGAATCTTATGATTTACATTTCCTAGCTAGGAATTTGATGTTTAGTTCAGCCTGGGAGGATGGAGGGGAGCTCTGTTTTTTTCTCTTACAATATTTAGAATAAATGTGTGGTGGCTTCCCCTTGTCAGTTCTCAGCTGATACCATGATCTCAATGGGATGTCCTAGGGCTTGACTCAGTTCTGACATTAATTGCCTGAAGTTTGTTGGAGGAAGGTCGAATAGATTGGTTTCAGAGGCTGATTTCAGTGCTAGAGATCTGGTTACTGTGGTTCTTGAGGCACTCCCTGATTGGTTAATAAAAGTTTCTGATGGCCAATTAGCTGGGTAGAAAGAATATAGGAAGGTGGGACTTCCTGGGACAAAGAAAAAGAACCCTGGGTTTTACACAGAGGAAGCTCTCTTTCTGCCAGGAGATACTGAAGCAGAGAGATGTGTCTGAGAACTTTGGAAAGTACAGGAAGCCACATGGCTGATTGAGATTAGGTAGTCTGGGATTAATTTAGGTGAGTTAGTTGAGAGTCTGCCCAGCTAAGGGCTAAGCATTGTAACATTAAAAGGTCTTGGTGTATTTAATTATTGGAAAAAGGCTACTGAAGATTTCAGGCTTCTGGCCACAGGCCTCCTGGTCTGCCAGGCAGCCACTGCTGGCTGTTCTGTTGGCCTAATATAACAGTATATAACTGCCCATCTCCTGCTGGGTCACCGGCTACTCAGCCAGCCTAATATAACAATTTACAGTTATTAATAAATATATTAGTTAACAGAATTTAGGTTACAGGTGGTGAAGGCCACCCTTAGTCCAGGGCTTTATCCTCAGTACAAGTCAGGCTGCCAGTTAAGATGAGCCAGGCCTGCTGGCCCCCTGCCAGCCCACTAACTGTTCCACCAGTCTAATATTACAGTTTATACTTATTAATAAATACAATTGATAACTAATTTGCAGTTTCAGAAGTTAGCATAGAACCAACACGTAGAGGACTCGATTTTGCAATGGGCCCCACTTCCCAGTCTAATCACTGGACCATTTCCAAGGTACCATGCTTCTGTCACCTTTGCTGCTAATCAGGTGACTACCTTGTTTCAGTACATTGCAGGAATGGTTCACAGAAATCTGGGGAGCACTGCCTTTATGTCTGCCTTATGAATGATATCATCAAAGATACAAATGAGCAGGAACATCAGTCAGGGCTGGAAAGGGCTCTAAGTAGGGCAGATGTCCTGTCTTTGTTTGGGGTGTGCTACTCTCCCAGAAGATTTCATTAACCCAGAACCTCAGACCCCTTGCTAGGGCATTCAGGGGGCTCTATTGCACAGACATCACTGAGCATTGGTGATTAGCTCAATCGTTTCTTTCTGTGGGGCTGAATCAGTGACCAGGCCCTTTCCTGCTATGTGGGGTTTTTCAGCCACTAGTCATTTCATTACCTCACACAGTAGGTCTGGTAGAAAGGGAGTTTTTATGTTGAGCAAAAGATTCTTCTTTCAACCCATCACACAGAAATTCTAGGGTCTTGAATTAGACAAATACATATGACCAAATATATGCTTGGGTTTTTCTTATTATCTCTTAACACCACAAAGGATAATTTGTAGTGCATAGCATACTTTGCTGTGGCCCTTTTGAGGTATGGCCCTGATTAAAGAACTCATCAGCCCCAGAAGGCAGTAGGTAATAACAATGACCATGTCAATACCTGCTCACCTTCTTGAGTATTACCTGTTCAAAGCTGTGAGAGATGCATTATGGGTATGAACTCATCTAATCCACATTGTAACTGTACAGGGAAGGCAGGTTAGAGTCAGGGTGCACAGCTGGAGCCTCTACCATCTGCAACCAGGCTGCCTGAGTCCACATTCCTGCTTTGTGTCTCTTTCAAAAATGTCCCAGCCCTTCTCCATGCCTAGTGCTTCCACCCCCAAGATGGCAATCCCCATGCCTTCCATCAGTGTCTACAGTTATTTCTGGAGAGGGCATCCAGGGATCTTAGTAGGACTGCAAGTCGCCTTTGTCCTGCAGAGGTGATGGTTTTTCAACTCTGTTCTCAAGCCAGCTGGTACCATCCGTTCCTCATTGTGAATGAATCCAAGAAATCCAACAGGTAGAAGCAATCCCAGAAAGCTATTTGTTGTGATTGAAAAACACTCAGAGAAATGGAGTGCCTCATAGATGATTTAATATTTTAAAGGCGATGCATGTGAATGAGTCAGCTTGGGGTATATGAGTGAGTTTACATTCCACATCAAGGTTTTACTTAAAGTTTACATTTTGTTTAAATTAGAAGTAAGATCAATGTAATATGGCTTAAACCTTTCTCAGAAATTTATGGCTTCTTTTAATAAACCCCATAAAAGACACTTTTAAACACATGCAGTGTTCTTAATGTAATGGTTCCATTCTCGAAATATATAGTATTTAGGTTGCATCTAAAATGCTGTAAAAGTATCACAAAGGCTGTAAAAATATTGTTAACGGGAAGAAATCTTTTAGAGGAATAAATATTTTCTTGGAAAGGGAAAAAGCTCTGAGCCTTTTAGTCAGGAGATGACTTGGTTTTGAAAAATAACAATTTGCCTTTTTTTAATGTCCTTTCTGTAGTTTCACTCCAGCCAATTGCTAGATTAAAGCAAGCTGTTGCTACGCGCCCTAGAAACTCAAACGGATTTGATGTTGCACCCTAAGTTTGTGAGGACCAGTTCCATTTAACGTTTTAATGAGGTCAAGGGAATAAAGGAGAAGCTTGGCTGAGGCTTTTGTATTATTTTAGGACTTATTTTAGAATTACAAGGCTTGAATAAAGCCATGAAAAGAACACAGGGGTTAGGTTCAGAGCTGCTCCATGAGATGCGGCATTGCTTCTAACTAAGTTTGTGACCTTTGCTAAAAAAAAAAAAAAAAAAAAAAAGGAAAAGAAAAACACCCAAGTGCTCCAAGGTGCAGTTTCTTGGTTCTGGAAAATGGGGTTAAAAATATCCACAAGCACCGTATAATCTCACTTGTATGCAGAATATAATAAAGTTAAGAGCTGAGGGTAGAATGATGGTTACTAGTGGTTGAGGAGAAGGGAGGGAGGGAGGGATAGGCACAGGTTGCTCAAGGAGTGTTAAATTATGGTAAAAAGAAGTGAGAATCTTGGAATGATAGCACCAACAGATACTTGTGGGTGAAGATAGTGTTCAAAAAGCTAATCCTGAATGGTCAGCATAAAAGCTGATCAGTGTTCCAGGGATAGGTGTGTTTCACCTGATTTTAACATGATACAGTCTATAGCTGGGTCAGAACACACACAGTACCCACGAATATGCACAATTTTGTGACTTCATCCTCTTTGCAAGGTTATTGCGAAGCATCAGAAATAATGCTTGGGAAAGTGTTTTGTGAGCCAGAAAGCACACATGGACTTTATTTAGTTGACAAACATTTGTTGAACACTTTCTGTATGGAGACATAAAACATCAAGATGTTTTTGCTGAGATGATCCAAAGATCTTTGCTGAGATCTTTCTGGTCAAGCTTGCTACTTCTCCCCCTTCCTTTTGTCTTTGCTGTGTTTTGGCTGACCCACTTGTAAACTTTCTGCACAAACATTTCCATTTCAATCTTAATGAGGAATTTTTATACCATTTTCTGGTGATCAGGTACATATTCTATCCCTTTAGAATATTTTCCACAACGTATAACTTAAGGAATGGGTAGTATGATTAGTAAATGGACACTTAGCATGTCATAGTCGGAAAGAAGGCTGAGCTGAATTCAACCTCTGCATATTGCAGATGAGCAAAGGAGGTATTCAGCAGGGACAGGTTGTACCCAGCCAAACTCAGCTTGAGTTTGTCTCTTGAGAGACAGGAACAGAAGCCCCAACTACATTTGCACATATCAATGAGGTGAGAATTGTGCCCACTGCACACTTGACTCTCCCACATAGCTTCATAAAGCCTACCCCAGTCTTCATCAATAGACAGCTTTGAAGTGAGATGGACAATAAATGGAGGATTGAAGTAAAATATTAAAGGTGGACCACAAAGAATGCTAGCTCATATAGTTTTTCTTACTTACCTACTAAGTATTATCAATATTTATCATGTGCTCAGGTAACGTATTTTAAGAAGATTTATCAATCTAATAGACTATAATATGCTCAGTGCTGACAGCCCATAGGCCATCGAGGCTAATTTTTTTCTGGGATGCAAGCTTTTATTTCTTCTTCTTTTTTGAGACAAGGTTCATAGGTAGCCTACGCTGTCCTTGAATGTTCTCTCTAACTATATCTGGCTTTCAACCTCAAATTTTCCAGCATCTAACTCTTAAAATCAGGGATTTTTTTTTGCAAGTGTGCAGCACCTACTTGCCTCATTCCTTTCTTGCTATCCTTATATAGCTTTCACCCACAAATCTCAGAGCAATTAACAAGTAGCTGAACAGAATCCCTGACACAAGGTGGGCAAAATGGCCCAAGATTAATTCCATTTTAAGAAGATGATGGTTGAAGTCCATACAGATCTGAAGACCTGAGTCCCATAATAAACAAAGGGTAGGGGGGTGGGACAAGACTCCTGGACGAACAGGTCCTAAGAGGGCTACGCTAAACTTCCTGGCTTGTCTTCTTCTGTGGCAGGATCCCATAGAAATCTTAGTCCCTGCTGCCTGATCCCTAGGCTTGAATCCCCTCTTCCTTTTATCTGAAGCTCCTTTTAAACTGCTTAGCCATCCACACTGTATTGATCAGATGAAGATAACAATGGATGCTTTGAGAATCAAAGTTTCTAATACATGTAATGATCACACTACAGTGTCAACACATGGTGTTTGCTCAGCACTTTAGGCATCCTTATATTTGTCTTCATAGGAACATGTCTTACAAGTGCCATGACATACATGCACATAAGCCATATCTATGCAAACATATACATATATACACGCATATACATACATATATGTGTTCATGGTGTTTAGTTTAGTTTTGCTAACAATACATTTTCTTTTTTTAAATATTTAAATATTCATTCATTCATTCATTCATTTATCTATCTATCTATCTATCTATCTATCTATCTATCTATCTATCTATCTATTTATTTATTTATTTATCGAGACCAGATTTCCCTGTGTAACAGCTCTGGCTGTCCTGGAACTCACTCTGTAGATCAGGCTGGCCTTGAACTCACAGAGATCTGCCTGCCTCTGCCTCCCAAGTGCTGGGATTAAAGGAGTGCACCACCATGCCCAGCTTAACGGTATATTTTCAGTAATCAAGGGTATATCTTAGAATGTATTTTCTTCTTTTCTACTTCACTTAGAGTGGCCATGATTTTCATATTGAAGATTATTAACTAAGATAATGCATTTGCAGATGAGGAAATTTTTCGTTTTATATGAAACCTCAATAACTTTTGTAAAAAGATTTTTTTTCCTCTTTTGTCCCATGACAAGCTTATTTTGGAACTTTTGAGCTGTCTTTGTTCCAGTGAAGGAGGTCCAACTCAGGATTTGTGTGTACTAGGGCAAGCACTTCCTCACACTGAGATACAGCCTCAGCCTCAGTTCCAGGATATTCTTTTTATAGAATCTCTTCTTACATTCCTTACTTTTTACTTTTTAATGTTAAATCCTCTCTAGAACTTGCAACCACTTCAGTCTCATTGCCACTGAAGACTGTTCTTCCCAGATCATGTCAACTTAAAGATCAGAAATGAAGTCTCTCATGTATTCTACCCTTCCTTTAGCTCCACCTAACACATTCAAGAATGCTTAGGTTTCCCAGTGTGCTCTGTGAGCCAGTCTGTGCTGTGATGTTGTTTTCTTCTTCTTCTTCTTCTTCTTCTTCTTCTTCTTCTTCTTCTTCTTATTATTATTATTATTATTATTATTATTATTATTATTTGTCTTTCTTGTCCCAGCATCATTGGTTGCAGAAGTCATTGGCATTCCATGGAGGCAGCTCGTGTCTCCATGTCCAACTCTGAGTGCAATCAGTGGTGTTGGTGCTCACCATGAACTACTCTATTGCCAGAAACATTACTAGATCCCACAAAACACTACAGAGTTATTGTTTACAATGAGAGAATCAAGGCCCAGTTAGACTACTAATGCCACACATAGTGCTCTAAACCCAATTCCCAGAGTGTCTACCCACTTCTTTAATAAAGTTCTTACGGTAGCTCTATTTAGTTATTTAAGGTACTGGCCCTTAGGTGCTATTTTAAAAAAATTAATCCCTTTAATATTGGTGGCTCCTTTCTATTAGAACTTCGGTCTGAGCCCAGGGACCTGGCTGGCACAGTGATTTATGTCATGTCTTCTTGGGAAGCCCTCCCCTTTTGCTTTGGCCTATTTTCCTTGAAGCAAACTTATTCAGCTCCACTACCTATTACTTTAGACACAAGTCATTCTTAAAACACCCACCTTCTATATAAACCTTCTGTGAGCATCTCACTGCAATTTCTTCATTTGTTTATGCAAGCAGGTATGCATTTAGTGAGTACTCATTGCAAACTAATATGTGTCAGTGTGAGGAGCTAGCTAGCTGAAAAGCAGAGGCACTTCTGATAGTGGGAACAATAGATCTGAGGCCCAGAGTTGAAATAGAAAGTGTTCTCAAGAGTGAAGCAAGGTCATGCATACCCAAAATAACTGAGAAGAACACTTTGACATGAATAGAATAGAATGAGTAAAGAGGGGGAATTGTGGAGGATGGGGCTGGAAAGGTAGGCCAAGGCCAGTTTAAGAGGAACCTCAAGTATGTATTAAGAAATTCAGATTTTTGAGAGAGAGAGAATATGAAGTTGAGTGAGTAGGGAGGTGGGGGAAGTTCTAGAAGGAACTGAGGGAGGGGAAAGAAAATGATCAAAATACACTGCACAAAAAATTTAAAGCCAATTAAAAAAAACAATTGGATGAGCCTGAAAATGTTGATAAAGCAATGCAATATTTAACAGAAGGGTTATATGTATGCTTTAGAAAAGACTGTGGGGATGGTACAGAAAGTGAGCTGGTTCAAGTCACAACAGGAGGCCAGGAGACATATTCAAATACACTCACTCACAAATATGAGGAGAGATGGCTACCTTTGGAACTGAGATATCAGTGAGCATGGGAAGAAGTGAACCTCTTGGTCTGTGGTGTAAATGGAATAGGATCTCGAAGTCTCAGGCTGGTGAAATACATTTCTGATATCTTTAACCTGAGAAAGAAGATAAAGATCAGTTTTGGGTTTATTTTTTTGAGGAGGTTGGGGTTTAAATTGACAAGTAGAACAAATGTCAATAATGTATAAACTTAGAACTTGGGGGGGGACCTTTATGTTAAGATATTTATTTGTTATGTCAAATTTCTAGGATGACCTCAGCGTAGATGTTGATATATGTCATTTGGGAGAAAAGAGGATTTGAGGCAGGAAGTAATCATTATATTAACTAATAGTTACCAACTGTTATGAGGTGTCATGTGCTGTGTTAATTCTTTTAACACATTAACCCTTACACTGTTGGTTCTCATATCACCCTTACAGGCAAGAATTAAGTCAGTTGTATCACTGAAGAATGAAGGCCAATGCAGTTAAAACATGAGTCAGGCTAATCAGATCAGATAAATGAGGACTCAAAGGGAGACATATCTGAATTAAGAAGGAAATGTTCTTGTTACTCAAATGACACTTTTCTGAGTCAGGCATAGTTCATTTTAAATGCTGATTCTGTCATCCATTTGTTATGTGACCTTGCTTAAGGGATCAGTCCTCACCATTTCCCTTATTTATTGTGTATAAAATGGATTTAAATAAGCCTACCTATCTCACAGAGAGGATGAAGTAACAATTGACAAATATATGGAAAATACTTAATGCAACACCTTGAACAATGTGTACTCCAGAAACAATAATATGGTTGGACATCTCCAGCACACTATTTTTCTCTGTGTGTTTAGTTCTGAAAGTTTTGCTATTTGTTATTCATTTAAATCCTGGTCTTTTAGAGTTCAGCTTTTAGTACTTCATAACTGGTAGAAAGATTTTTCTTAAGCAAGTCAAATTTGTAGGTAGTAAGAGAGAAACAGCTAAATATTTTTAAAAGCCTAATTGGATAGCTTTAAATAGAAGGTGAGAAAAAGTGAAAAGCAAATGAGAGAAATATAACTCATACCTGCTCTTTTTGTATTTGATGAAAGACATGAGTCCTCCATGTTGATTGGTTGATTAAGACAGTCAGCCATGATGAAATAAATTCCTACTGAAATCTGTTTCCATGAAGCTGGAGGATACGGAATGGGAATACACATACTCTTTACCACAAGGAGCATGCTTGTCCATGGTTCCAGGGAGTTCCATAGCATATGAACAACCAGGTTCATCACAGCCCCTGGGAATATGCTTGAAATGAGACAGCTTAATCATTCAAGTGGCCTGGATGTTCACTTTATTGGTAATTTTATTTCATTCTAAGAAAATTTTACTTAATATAGTACTTGCTGACCTTTTCTTCTGTAATTAATAGTTCTTCATCTTTTTAAAGAAAAAAGTTAATCTTTCTTTAGATATGTGCTGCTTCCTTAGTATGTTGATGTTTCACTTCAGTTGTCTTTCATCCATTTTGGAAAATTTATAGACAGCATCTCATTAAATATTGTCTCTTTTCCCTCTCTGTGGTCTTTGCTGAGACTCCATTTAGGGACACACCTCTAACTGTTCCCTTCTGTCTTCCTCTCTCTTTAATAAATAATATATAATAATAAGTAAAGATATATATAAATCTTCATTCTATTTACTTAAATACTTGTTTAAACAACTCCCTTTTAATGAGATTTATATTAGTAGGAAGAACATTTCTCATTTATTGAGAAATGTGAATAAATGAATGTCACCACTTCCAGTGTCCTTTACTCCTTTATGTACACTCATATTTTGATCTGGTGTCATTTCCCTTCTTACATTTTCATTTTACATTTTTCTTGTTGTGAAGATCTTCTGGTCCTGGATTCTGTGTTATTGGTTTGAAAAAAAAAAAACCCTTTTTATAAAACCTTAACTTTGTCATCATTTGTATTTATGGCATCATCTTTACTTTCAAAAGATATGGAGAATAAGTTCTAAGCTGGTGATTTCTCTGCTCTCAATGACTTAATGACATTCTGTCATTGTCTCCCCACTTGCATTATTATTCCCAAAAGTCTGTTGTCATTGATATCTTTGTGCTGGGTGCAAGCGCTTCCTTCTGCTAAGGCTTCACTTTCATTCACTCTTCATGCTTCATTCTGAAGCATTTGTTTGCGTGCAGTTTGACAGAGCAGTTTCTTTATATTTTTGATATAAAGTTCTTTTTATATTTGTATACAATGCATACAATATACTTTACTCAAATCTAATCCTAACCCCTTCCCTCTGACTCCTCAATCTCTGTGTTTATGCTTTTCCTCAAATTTACAAAAATTTTGGCCATTGTGTCTTCAATTTTATTTTCCTATTCTTTCTCTCTCTTACAATCTGCAATTTAACATGCACTTGGTCCCTTGCTTTGACATGTCCCGAGCTGTTGTTTCTTCCTCCATTTCCTCTTCTTCTTCCTCCCGTTCATCTTCCTCCTCTTCTTCCTCCTCATTACAATTCACATCTCTAAAAGTTTTATTTACATGCTTTTATACCTCCCGTGTTTCCACTTAACTCTTTAAATACATAGAATACAGTTATAATAGCTGTTTTAATTTCCCTTCTGCAAATTCAACATCTGTGTTAGTTATAGCTTGGTTTTGGCTGATTGGCTTCTCATTATAGGCAATATTTTCCTGTTCTGATATGTGCAACTTTATTGGATGTTATGTGGGGGGGTGGCTGTTTTCATATTTTTATAGTTATTGAACTTACTGAGGCAAGGCCCTTGTGAGTGAATGTTCAGTGCCTCATAATTTATGTGGTTACTACGCTATCAGACAGAATCTGCACTGGTCCTCATCTTGTGTACAGTCTGGTGGTGTTATGTTGCTTTTGTTGATTCTTCCTCTTGTGTCAGGTGGTTGCCTCACAGGCTGTACTCTGTTCAGTACATGAAAAATAAGTTGTTCCCTCTGTAATTCTCTTTTCCAACCTCTCTGGCAATCTATCTCATGAACTGGAGCCTCCTTGCTCTTCCCCTATTTTAGCTGTGTCTTCTCATGTCAAGGTGTTTTCTAGACTCTTCTTGACTTAGAATTCACCAGAGAAACAGAACCATACATATATTTTAAAAGAGTTATTTATTATGTATACAACATTCGGCCTGCATGTACGCCTGCAGGCCAGAAGAGGGCACCAGATCTCATTATAGATGGTTATGAGCCACCATGTATGTGCTGGGATTTGAACTTGGGTCCTTTGGAAGAACAGCCAGGGTTCTTAACCGCTAAGGCATCTCTCCAGCCCCCAGAACCATATTTTTGAAAATATATTTGATTGTGTAATTATGAAGGTTCGAAAGTCTCAAATCTGTCAGCAGATAGAAAAACCTGGAAGCTATTGTCACAGATTAGTATCAAAGGTGGTCTGTTGACTATATTCCCACTTGATTGACATGATAATTTATTTTAACTGTCAACTTGACACAATATAGAATCATCTGGAAAGAGTTTCAATGAGGGATTGTCTAGATTAGGTTGGCCTGTTTGTATACCTATGAGGACTTATCTTGATTAATTTAATTGAGGTTGAAAGACCTGGCCACAGTGGTTGTCAGCATTCCCTAAGAAGAGAATGACCTGTATATTAGTGGAAAAGCAAAAAGAGCACCACTATGTATGTATTAATTAATTCCTTACTCTCTGCTCTTGACTCTGGATAGATTCTATGAGTAGTTGCTTCACATTCCTGCCACCTTGGTCTCTCCACTATTACGCCATTGTGAGCTCAAATAAACTCTTTCCCCACCAAGTTGCTTTGATAGGGTACTTTATCACAGCAACAGCAAATGAAACTAAAGACAGTTGGGCAAGGTCAGCCTTTTGCTCTCTTGAGGCATTCCACTGAATAGATGGAGATTATACACAGTGTGGAGGGCAATGTACTTTACTCAGAATCGTCCAACACAAAAAAAGTTAATCCCATCCCAAAACAACATCACCAAAACACTCAGAATAACATTTAGCTAAATATTGGGCACCACAGCTTGGCTGAGTTGACACATTCCAATTAACTATCACACTCTGGTTACGTAACAGTCTGGATACTCTCTTGATGTGGATGGACATCCAGCGAATTCCAGGCATGAATTAACTGACTTTTTAAAACTCAAAGAGTAATCATTTACTTGTTCTTTGATGTTCAGTGTCTTGTATCGTGAGTGAACATGTGTGACATACACCTATCTATCTATCTCTCTGTCATCTATCTATCTATCTATCTATCTATCTATCTATCTATCTATCTATCTATCCATCCATCCATCTATCTATCATCTATGTATCAATTATCTATCTATATCTATCTCTCTATCATCTATCTATCATCCATCAATTATCTATTATCTATCTATCTCTCTATCATCCATCTATCATCTATCTATTTATCAATTATCTTTCTATCATCTATCATCTATCTCTCTATTACCTATTTCTCTATCATCTATTACTTCACTATTTATCAATTTCTTGATTTTTCTTTTGTTGTTTCAGTTAGAAACATATATCTAATCTCTTTTATTCCCTGCTATCTCATTTGGACATAACAGAACATCTGGTATCATTTTGGGTAGTTTTTTATATATCGTATTTTTTTCCAAATTCCTTATTTTTTTTCCTTCGCAGAATGTAATCTGTTGTTTATGTCATCCAACTAATTAATTTCAGGCATTGTAGTTGTTGTCTCTAGAATCCCAGCTTGAGATTTTAAAAACACATTCCATGCGTTAAACATAGATTTTCATTATTTAATTCCTTGAACATAATAATTGTTTTAGCCACTTATGCATATGATAAGTTGATATTTGACAAACCATTAGAGGGCTCATTCCTAAGAAAGACTAATCCTTCCTCTCTCAGAACTCATCAGTTATCTGCAGCTTTTCATCCGAACAATTGCTACAAGATTGTGTTTTCTATCTATGGCAGGGAAACTGCATTCATGAGATCTCAATATGATTGGCTAAAAAAGACCCAAATAATGGCAACGCCAGCTGGCACACCATGTGAGTGGTCATGAGTGGGTAAAACTTCACAAGGCCCCTCCTCTAGATCTGGTATTATGTATGTATGTACATGTGTGTATTTATTTCAAATATAGAAAGGACAGTAACAGCTACACATATCCTATCCTGAAGAGCCTGAAGTGACAATTTCTCCACTAACTATGTAGAGTAAAATGTTCTTGAGAGAGAGAGAGAGTTCTACAGAGTCCACACCATAGTCATTGTATGCAGTTATCTTGACCAAACATGACTGAACAATGCCATATGTGATCCTGTTTCCATCCTAATCAAAAATCAGGAGTATTTTATATATGTCCGTCAATGTCCCAAACCCTTGTTCACTGTACATAAAAACTCCATGAAACACATTGTTATCTACATTTTTTAGGAAGAAATATATGAACTTAGGAAGATTAGCTCATTTTTCTTGGGAATGTACTCAGCTTGTAGAGTGGCTCATTGTAGGATATACTCTGCTGGGCTGTACTCAGTTTTTTAGAGTAGTAGTTGCTTAGCAGGCACAAATCAGGTTCAATCCTGAGAGCACCACATAAACTAAGTGTAGTAGTATATGCCTGTTACACTACTACTTGGGAGGTTGAAGCAGGAAGATAAAAAATTGAAGACTATCCTTGGCTATAAAGCAAGATCCAGTCTGGACTATATGAGACTTGGTAAAAATGAAACAAATGAACTCATAAATACAAACATCAGCATTCATTGTGAATATTCCAGCCTACTCCTCCTGCTCAGGAATTATTTCCATAGGAAATTCTTCATCAGAAGATGGTGGTATACTCTCTTTGTTTATTTAGAAGTGATTAGATGAGGTAATCATTACTTGTTAATCCCTGGTGCTATAATAAAAGCTAATTTTTATTTCAACTAATTATAAAAACAGGTTTCTAAATTTGGTCCCATCATTATTACTTGGAGAAAATTTGGAACAAATACAAGGACTGACCCCACTGCTGGGGTGCTACAGAGAAGGAATCTCTGGGAAAGGACACCACAAGTGTGTTTTTGAAAGTTTCCTCCCTGGGTATCTATCATAGAAAGGGCAGAGCCAAGCAATAGTGAATACTCTTGTGGGACCACTGGTCACAGAAGACTGGTGGGACACGTTTTCCCTCCTCATGAATATTGCCATCTTGTAGCATTTGCCTTCACTGTGTTTTCCATCAGAACTGCTTCCTACTTTCTGTCCTGCAACAGGAGTCAGAAAAGCCAAGTTAGGATCAGCTCCAGCCTCCCCCTGCACACTTCCTCTCTGTATGTTTCTCCTATTTAGCACTATGTTGGGCTTATCGTATAACTCCCCCCACCCCTGTCTTGTTCAGAAAATCAGCAAGATTCGCCTCCCCCCATTCTTTTATCCATGCTGATGGTAAGTTGGGGCCATTGTCTTGTGGAGTCCTTAGGAGCTACTGAGTTTTACAAAGATTTTTCATTTGTCGAAGAGTATTAGTGAATATTCAAACATCTCATCTGCATACGCAAAAGAAAAACATCTGCTTCTCTTCATAACTAGCACTGATCATAGATTTTCAGGAGCTTTATTGGTGCATGCTCCTTAGAATCTAATTCCAAAGGGCATTATAGAGATTTCTTCTGGTAAGTAAGGGAGAGGTAAAGAAAAGGAGAGAAAGGGAAGGGAAGGGAAGGAAAAGGAAGGGAAAGGAAGGGAAGGGAAGGGAATCTAAAACCAGAAAAATAGCTGACCCAAGGGCCCAGATGTCTCACAGTCCCTCAGACTTGAAGGCCATGGTGATGTTCTCAGTGGAGTTCTAGGCCCCATTCAAAGTAGCAGCAAATATCATAGCTATTAGCAAAACCAGCTACTAGTGAAAAGAGCCTATAAGGGGAGATGATCTGTTTATAAATGACGACCTCAGAACTGAGGAACTGGGCCTACTCCCCAAACTCACGGTGATTACATGAGTTTTAATGTTAGAAACTGTCACCTGCCACACTCACAGGATGAAATGAACTTCTGCCCTCTGTGTCCACTCAAAACAACACACCTAGAGTGCTTGACATGGAGTGCAACTGGAGAGACAACTGCAGGCTGAACTGATATATAGAGGGGAGAGAGCAGTTATATTATAAAGAATCACAATGTACAGACAGAACATTGGAGCAGGAGTCTGAGGCTGTCTACTAGAGCTGCCTCTGCTCCTCTGGAGGTCGGTGAGATTGATGCCTGTGTCTGTCTGTCTTGTGCCTTTGTTTTCTCAAGCTAATGGCTGGCTTACAAAATATCTAGGATCATCTCCAGGTTTTAAACAATGATTTCGTGAGTAGTCAGTCCTTTTCACATTTTTATACTTTCCACTGTTACTTAACACTCCACTCAACACATGCACGCGTGCATATGGCTATGTGTATACACATATGTACATAGCCATATGCAGACACACAGATATACACATATGTACACACACAGGCACATGTTCACATATAGGCACATGTACATACAAAGTGCATGCACAAAAATAGGCACATGCACACACACAAGTATATATATACACACACACCTAAATATGGCACACACACACACACACACACACACACACACAGGCAAAACACATGTTAATGCACACATGACATGCATTCAAAGAAGTCCATGCACATACACAGACATGTGCACACACATAGGTACATGACTACACATAAATAGGTACATGCACAAACACTTAAACATGCACACACACACTGACACACACAACACTTGACCATGCTCTATGAAGACAGCTCCTCACCTCTTCATTAAAATAGGGTCAACATAGCATCAGCATCCTGCATTCTTCCAGGCAGAAGTGAGTTGAAGAGAATTTTCTTGGGATAGATGGTTTCCTGCTATGGAGTAACAATTCACATCGGGCCATTCCCTTCCCTCTTTGAGAACGCTGGTAATTTAGACTCAATACTGGGTGTGTTCATTAAAAATGAATCCTGTGTGGGAAATACATTCAGGAAGGCAGAAGAGCTTCAAGATGCCTAGGACCACACTCTGGCAGAACATGAGACCTGAAAAATATTTTATAGTGTCTACTTAAGTCCTTTGTGTTTCTAATGAGGAAAGCAGGATTCAGATGCATGTCCTATCTGCCACACATGGATTCAGAGCTAATGGCTGTTTTGCATCCAGGTGAATTAGCACTCCATTCTTTCCTCTCTTGGGACTCTCTGAAAAGCTGGTCCTGAGGGCTCATTGTATGTTATTGTCATTGATACATCATTGGTACGAACTGGAGAACTGTGCCAATCCTTGAGCAATGTTTTGCCTCAGATGTAAAACTCAGGACAAACAGGAGAAGAACATATGTGTGCAGCCTGGATTAAAACTTTGACCCTCAAGGGTCAAGACAAGACAAAACAAGACAAGAAGGGTATGGTATTAATTTTTATCCCTCTCTTTGATTTCAGGCAAAGTACTTCAGTAATTCTGGAAGGAGGTGAGCCCTGTGTCTCTATGGAGTAGCCCATGACTGAAAAGACTCCTTACTTTTCCCAAAGAGGAATGGAGGCTCCAGCAACAGGTGTTGGTCCTAGCCCACCACCTTGCTTGAGAAGGGGTTGCTGGCTTTATCACTCTGTGTGCGAGGCGAGCTGCCTTTGAGCTTCTGGGGATTTGCCCGTCTCTGTCTCCCATCACACATTAAGCATACTGGGAATATTAACTCATGTAAGCAAGACCAGCTTTATACAGGTTCAGGAATATGAACTCAAGACCTCACTCTCACGTGGCAAATGGTTTACCCTAGTTACCTCAATTACTAATTTGTTACAGCATGGAGTCATCTGAGAAGGGGGTTGCAATTGAAAAAGTGCCCAAATCAAAATGGCCCATGGGCATGTCAGTGGGAAATTGTTTGTTCATTGCTATAAGAAGGCTCGGCCACTGTGGATGGCACCATTCCCTCGACAAGTGGTCTTGGGCTGTATAAGAAAGCTAGCTAAGGGAGTATCCAAATGGCTGTGGCCCGCACAGACACATTTTGAACGTGGGGAAAAGAGCCATAAAAAGCACAGCGTTATTGGACACTGTGCAAAAACCAGAGGGACTAGACCAGCCGGGAACACACCCAGCCCCCAAGGGACAGTTAAAAGTCCCAGGGCAAGGCTCTCCCCCCATCTCTCCCAGACACGGAAACTGCTGAATACGGGAATTGGGAACTCCCATCTGGAGAAAGACCAGGTAAGATCAACTCTAATACCCAGCAGGCAGAATCATACCCACACGGGATCACTCATCAGCCTACTAGGCACCCCACACCTCAGGCAGAGCTTACAGCTATTTAGGAAATGTTGCGGGCTAGTTGGAGCCTTAGCAACGGCAGCAGCAAGGCACACGGTGGGAGGTCTGCAGCCATGGCAGCGGCAGATTGGGTTGAGACCCAACACGGGATCACTCACTAGTCTACTGGGTCCCACACACCCCACTCGAGCATTCCACCTATCTAGAAAAGGTTGCGGATCCCTGTGAGCCTTGGTGGCTGGCTACAGCGGTGCCTGGGGGGGGGGGGGGTCAGGGCAGAGGCACGGCCCGCAGCAAAGGAGCAGGGCAGAAGTGAGCACAGTGAAGTGGCAGGGCTGGGCACGAACAAAGGCAGAGCTAGCTGCGGAGGCACACAGAGGCTGAGGGCTCCAAAACGTGGAAACCAGAAGCCAGGGGACCATAGCTGTATTCTGGAAAACCCAGATATATTAGGCGTGGAGCCGGGCCCTCTCAGTCTCCTTGCGGACAAACAGAGTCCACAGAATCCGTGCCTGGATAAACAGATAAACAGGAACATACCATCAGAACCACTAGAGGCTGATCACTCAGTGTGCAACATAGAGAAGTCTGACTTGGGAGCAGTGAAACAATCCCAGGCCATTCCTCATTACCTGGGAATAGGCTGCACCAGCTCACAGTGCTTCAGGCTATTAGAAACACAGTGAACCTGAGATCCCCCTGTAAGCAACGACAGATCGCCAAGCAATTCGACTGCTACAACAAAGCATCCCCTGTGGATCCAAGCCCAGAAGATGATGAGAGCAGATAGCTAAACACATCCATATGGCCAAAGGTCGAAGAAAAACAGAAATCAGGGAAATGACTCCAACAACACAAAATTATCCTAGCTCATACAATTCTGACGACCTCACAACAGCAGAAACACATGAAAACGATGACAATTCGACATTATGGAAAGTGATAGAGTCCCTTCAAGAAGAACTTAAATCTATGAAGGAATTCAAAGAAGTCACAATTTTACAAGTCAAAACAATGAATAACACCATTAAAGAGCTCCAAGCCAAGGTGACTCAGCTTGAACAGGAAAAAGACAGGGCAATGAAAGATTTCCAGGCAAAAACAATCAAACTGGATCAGGAAATGTACAGAACGAACAATACCATTCAAGACATGAAAATAGAAATGGAAAAAATAAAGAAAACACAGTCAGAGTTAAAAGAGGAAATGGAGAATCAAGAGAAGAGAACAACAACTACAGATGTGAGTATCAAAAATAGGATGCAACAGATGGAGGATAGGATCTCAGGCATGGAAGATTCGATAGAAGAAATCAGTACAACATCCAAAGAAAATGAGAAAGCTAAAAAATTTCTCACCCACAAATCCAAGAAATCAAGGACTCAATGAGAAGACGGAACCTAAGAATTATAGGCATAGAGGAAAGAGAAGACTCCCGATTCCAAGGTCCAGGAAATATTTTCAACAAAATCATAGAAGAAAACTCCCCAAACCTGAAAAAAGAGATGCCAATAAAAATCCAAGAGGCTTACAGAACACCGAACAGATTAGATCAGAAAAGAAACTCCTCTCGCCACATAATAATTGAAACACCAAATGTACAGAACAAAGAAAGAATATTAAAAGCTGTAAGAGAAAAAGGTCAAGTCACATACAATGGCAGACGCATCAGAATTATACCTGACTTCTCCTCAGAAACTTTAAAAGCTAGAAGGGCCTGGACAGATATCCTACAAGTCCTGAGAGATCATAGGTGCCCAGCCAGACTACTATACCCAACAAAACTCTCTATCAACATAGATGGAGAAAACAAGATATTCCATGACAAATCAAATCGAAACAATATCTCCTCACAAACCCAGCCCTACAGAAGATCCTAGAAGGAAATTCCAACCCAGAGAAGAAAACTACTCCCAAGAATACAGAGGGAATAGAAAACCACACAGCAACTAAACCAAAAGAGGCACAGGATGACCACCTATACCAAACTAATGGGAAATAACCCCTGATTACTAATATCCATCAACATCAATGGACTCAACTCCCCAATAAAAAGACACAGGCTTACAGATTGGATCCATAAGCAAGACCCGTATTTTTGCTGCATACAAGAAACACATTTAACTATCAATGATAGACACTATTTCAGAGTAAAGGGCTGGGAAAAGGTTTTCCAAGCAAATGGACCCAGGAAGTAAGCTGGAGTAGCCATCCTAATATCAAACAAAACAGACTTCCGACTGAAGTTAATGAAAAAAGACAGAGAAGGGCATTATATACTCATTAAAGGGAATATTCATCAAGAGGACATCTCAATATTGAACATATATGCCCCAAATACAAAGGCATCTACATTTGTAAAAGAAATGCTTCTAAAACTTAAATCACACGTCGATCATAACACATTAGTAGTGGGAGACTTCAACACCCCATTCACAACAATGGACAGATCATCAAGACTGAAGCCAAACAGAGAAATATTGAGTCTAACAGAGATCATGAACCAAATAACCTAACAGATATTTACAAAATGTTTCACCCAAACACAAAGGAATACACCTTCTTCTCAGCACCTCATGGAACCTTCTCCAAAATTGACCACGTAGTTGGACACAAAGCTAGCCTAAACAGATACAAGAAAATTGAAATAACACCTTGTATCTTATCAGACCACCATGGAATAAAGCTGGACTTCAACAGCAAAAGAATCAACAGAAAGCCTACACACACATGGAAATTGAACAACTCCTTACTGAATGACTACTGGGTCAGGGAAGAAATAAAGAAGGAAGTCAAAGATTTCTTAAAATCCAAAGACAATTAAGACAAAACATACCCAAACCTATGGGACACAATGAAAGCTGTGCTACGAGGAAAGTTCATAGCAATAAGTGGCTTCAAAATGAAAATTGTGACAGCTCATATTAGCGAATTAACAGCTAAACTGGGTGAATTGGAAAAAAAAAGAGCAAACACTCCCAAGAGGAGCAGAAGGCAGGAAATCATCAAACTTAGGCCTGAAATCAACAATTTAGAAACAAAAAGAACTGTATAGAGAATCAATGAAACCAAGAGATGTTTCTTCGAGAAAATCAACAAAATAGACCGACCCCTAGCCAAATTAACTAAAAGGCAAAGGGAAAGAACACAAATCAGCCGGGCGGTGGTGGCGCACGACTTTAATCCCAGCACTTGGGAGGCAGAGGCAGGCGGATCTTTGTGAGTTCGAGGCCAGCTTCATCTACAAAGCGAGTCCAGGACAGCCAGAGATATTCAGAGAAACCCTGTCTCGAAAAACCAAAAAAAAAAAGAACACAAATCAACAAAATCAGAAATGGAAAGGGAAAAACAACAACAGACATTGAGGAGATCCTGAGAATATTTGGATCCTACTTTAAAAATCTATATTCCACCAAATTTGAAAACCTAAGTGAAATGGAAAATTTCCTTGATAGATTCCACCTACCAAAACTAAATCAATATCAGATTAACAGATTAAACAGCCCAATAACCCCTAAGGAAATAGAAACAGTCATTAAAAATCTCCCAACCAAAAGAAGCCCAGGGCCAGATGGCTTTAGCACGGAATTCTACCGGACCTTCAAAGAGGAGGTAACACCAATACTCTTCAAACTCTTCCACCAAATAGAATCAGAAAGATCACTGCCAAACTCATTCTATGAGGCCATAGTCACCTTGATTCCTAAACCACACAAAGACCTAACAAAGAAAGAGAACTTCAGACCAATCTCCCTCATGAACATAGATGCAAAAATACTTAATAAAATACTAGCAAACCGAATTCAAGAACACATCAAAAGTATCATACACCATGATCAAGTAGGCTTCATCCCAGGAATGCAGGGATGGTTCAACATACGAAAGTCTATCAATGTAATTCACCACATAAACAAGATGAAAGAAAAAACCACATGATAATCTCGCTAGATGCAGAAAAAGCATTTGACAAAATCCAACACCCCTTCATGCTAAAAGTTCTGGAGAGGACGGGCATACAAGGACCATACCTAGAAATAATAAAGGCAATAAGCAGCAAGCTGGTGGCTATCATCAAGTTAAATGGAGAGAAACTTGAAGCATTTCCTCTAAACTCAGGGACAAGACAAGGATGTCCACTTTCACCATATCTCTTCAATATAGTACTTGAAGTTCTTGCTAGAGCAATAAGACAACTAAAGGAGATCAAGGGGATACAAATTGGAAAAGAAGAAGTCAAGTTATCCCTATTTGCAGACGATATGATAGTATACATAAGCGACCCCAAAAATTCCACCAGAGAACTCTTACAGCTGATCAACACCTTAAGCACAGTGGCTGGATACAAAATTAATTCAAAAAAAATCAGAAGACCTTCTATATACAACAAACAAATGGACTGAGAACGAAATAAGGGAAACAACCTCCTTCACCATAGCCACAAACAATATAAAATACCTAGGAGTAACTCTAACCAAGCAAGTAAAGGACCTATACCACAAGAACTCCAAGCCCCTGAAGAAAGAAATGGAAGAGGCCCTTAGAAGATGGAAAGATCTCCCATGCTAATGGATAGGCAGGATCAGCATAATAAAAATAGCTATCCTACCAAAAGCAATATATAGATTCAATGCAATTCCTATCAAAATACCAACACAATTTTTATAGACCTGGAAAGAACTATTCTCAATTTCATATGGAACAACAAAAAGCCCAGAATAGCTAAATCAATCCTGTACAATAAAAAAGCATCTGGAGATATCACCATCCCAGATTTCAAGCTATACTACAGAGCAATAATAGTAAAAACAGCATGGCATTTGTATAGAAACAGACCAGTAGATAAATGGAATTGAATTGAAGACCGAGAAATGGACCCACACACCTATATCCAACTAAGTTTTGACAAAGAAGCCAAAACCGCACAATGGAAGAAGGACAGCATCTTCAAAATATGGTGCTGGTCCAACTGGATGTCCACATGTAAAAGAATGAAATTAGATCTATACTTATCACCTTGTACAAAACTTAAATCCAAGTGGATCAAAGACCTTAACATAAGGCCGGCCACACTAAAAAAGTGGGAGAAACCCTCGAACTCATTTGCACACGTGACAACTTCCTGAAGAGAACACCAACAGCTCAGGACCTGATATCAACAATCAATTAATGGGACCTCATGAAACTGAAAAGCTTCTGTAAGGCAAAAGACACTGTCATTCGAACAAAACGGCAACCAACAGACTGGGAGAAAATCTTCACCAAACCCACATCTGATAGAGGGCTAATATCCGAAATCTACAAAAAACACAAGTAACTAAATGCCAAGAAACCAAATAATCCAATCAAAAAATGGGGGACGGAGCTAATAGAGAATTCACAAAGGAGGAATACCTAATGGCCGAGAGACACCTGAAGAAATCCTCAACATCTTTAATCATCAGAGAAATGCAACTCAAGACGACTCTGAGATTCCATCTCACATCTGTCAGAATGGCTAAGATCAAGAGCTCAAATGACAGCACATGCTGGCGAGGGTGTGGAAAGGGGAACCCTCCTCCATTGCTGGTGGGAGTGCAGGCTTGTGCAACCACTATGGAGGTCAGTATGGCGATATCTTAGAAATCTTGGAATAGCTTTGCCTCAGGACCCAGCCATATCACTTCTGGGTATACATCCAAATGACCCCTCACAGAATCATAGGGAAGTCTCCTCATCTATGTTCATAGCAGCCTTATTTATAATAGCTAGAAACTGGAAACAACCCAGATGTCCCTCAAGTGAAGAATCGATTAAAAAACTGTGGTACATCTATACAATGGAATATTACTCAGCTATCAGAAACAATGAAATTATGCAATTTTCAACCAAATGGATGGAACTAGAGAAGCTCATCCTGAGTGAGCTAACCCAGACTCAGAAGGATGAACATGGCATCTATTCACTTATAGTAGGATTTTAGCTATATAGTACAAGATATCTTTACTACAACCAACACACCAAAGGGAACATGGACATAGACTTTTTTAATTCTTTTTCTTTTCTTTTTTTGTTGTTGTTTGTTTTTGTGGGTTTGTGTGTTTGTTGGTCTGCTTTTTAGTTTTCCCTTCCTAGCAAGGAGACACCTTTCACTGATGGGACTGCCTCGTTGGCCCCCAGCGTATGAAGAGGCTCTTGGCCCTCATATGACTCCTGAACTGTGGCGAGGGACTGTTATATAGGGACACTCCACCCCAGAGGAACAAGAGGGAAGGATTAGGGGGTAGAAGATGGGAGGGTGGGGCTGGGAAGGGGGGAAAGAGGACAATATGATGGAGATGTAACCTGAAGCAACAAATAAATAAATTTATTAATTAAAAAAAGCAGGTAACAGATTTAAAACACTGTAAATAAATTAAAGGTTACAGCCATTCAACCTGGTTGTATAAACCTCCAAGAGCCGAAAAAACTTAGAGCTAAGGTAAAATACATGAAATGTGTGGTGTTAGCCCATGCCTTTCAGTTCAGCAGAGATGGGAGGAGCACTATAGAGTTAGTTTTCTTATAAATTCTAGAGTTACACGGAACAGGGTGGTGATGGTGCAGACCCTTAATCCCATCATTCAAGAATAGTACACCTTTAATCCCAACACACTAGAGACAGAAACAGGCAGATCTCAGAGCTCAAGGTCAGCCTGATACAAAACAAACTCTAAATAGAGAAAAACTTTGATCCAGGAGTGGTGGAGCACATCTTTAATCCCTTTAGATTGGAACCACAGGTCTTTGATCCCAATACTTAGAATGCAGAGACAGACACATAGGATTTGGAAGGACTTAATTTTAAAAGCTACTTACAAAAGGCCTTCTCAATACAAACAAATTGTCCTTTGAGATCTCAAAATATTTACACTAAGGCTTGTTTAGCTCCAAAAATACCAAAATAATTTCTTTTTTAGTCTAGATTGAAAGATAATACTTTATATATTGTCAAAAAAACAAATTTGCTTCAGGAGAAATATTACCTGACCCCCCTCCCCCGAAAAAAAAAGGTAATTGCCCCAGAGTTAGGATTAGGGCAGGGCTCTGTTCTTATCTTTCCAGGAGATTTAAAGCATCCATTCAAGGGATCCAGGGACAACTGGACAACGGAAACCTCAACAGAAAACAGATCAGACACCAAAGAAGATTAGTGGCCCAGATCATCCAGCCTTGCAGACTTCCTCAATAGCTGTTTCCATCAAAAATGTACAACTACAACAACTCAAAATCGCTAAGATCATTCAGCTCCACAGACTGCCCCAGCCAGAACTTCAGTAAAGCCCTGAAGATCACCTTCTCTCTACAAACTTCTTAGGACATCTAAACAGCTGAGCACAAAAGCACTGAACATAAAAGGATTGTATTAACATTTTTAAGCATTTTTCCATTCTGGTTTGGGCCCCAAACATGTTTAGTACGACCCAAATCAGCAGGAAGTCATTTTAAGGGAGCAACGTCCCATGCCCAGAGGGTGGGGAGGGTGTTTCTCCTCCCCCCCTTTTTGGTTATTTGATGGATAAAAGAAAACTTTGTTATTTAGGGGAAGAGACTACTAGCTGTTAAATGGTCTTGTTAAATGGGTTTTGGAGGTTAGATCCTGGAACTTTCTTCTTTTTCTTTTCTGTATCCTCTTTTCTCTCCTATGTAGGGGTGCACAGACTTGAGAAAAATGGGACATAGGCATAGTATGGGAAGGACCAAGAAGAAGGGACAGATTATTGAATATGCCCTAATACCTTTGTATATTGATACAAAATTAGTATTATATTTGGCTAAAGTGGTATTGATCATTGTATATTGTTCAAAATTAAGATTGTATTGGACTACATCATTATTGATCTTTGTATATTGATACAAAATTAAGATTTTATTTGGCCACAATGACATTGACCCTTGTATATTGATGCAATATTAAGATTGTATTGGACTACATCAGTATTGATCTTTGTATAGTGGACTACATCGGTATTGATCTTTGTATATTGATACAAAATTAAGATTATATTTGGCCACAATGGCATTGACCCTTGTATATTGATGCAATATTAAGATTGTATTGGGCTACATAAGCATTGATCTTTGTGTATTGATACAAAATTAAAGAAAACGCTTCTTAAATGTAAAAAAAAAAGACTTCGGAATCTGTGCTCATAAATGTATTGACCTACACACATCCTTTTTAAAATTCTGGCTTTGTGCACACAGGAAAAATCTCAGCACAGTATGGCTCAGATGTGCAAAGAGGAGTTTGTCAATTTCTGTAATGACTCCTTTCTTGCACAGGGAGAAATGTTTTAAGTGTGGTTTTGGATCTATGTATTTAAATTGAATTCAGTTCTAAAGTCAGACTTCCTAGAACTAGAGAGATGACTCAGTGGTTAAGAATATGTATTGCTCTTCCAGAGGACCTGTGGTCAATTTCCAAGTGAAGCCAACCATGACTCCAGTTCTGGGGGATCTGACATCTCTGGTCTCCATGAGTACCACACACATGGCATGCACTTGTATATATATTGACATACATATACATGTGATTTAAAATAAAACAAATCTTTTTAAAAATTAAAAAAAAGAAAGCTAGCTAAGCACAAACTTATGAATGAGACAGCAAGAAGTGCTCCTCTATGGTTTCTGCTTCAGGCTCCTGCTTGAGTTCCTGCCTCGACTTTTTTCAGTGATGGACTGTGACCTGGAAGTTTGAGCCACATCAACCCTCTCCTCTCCTGAATTGGTTTGGGTAGATATGTTTTATCATAGCAACAGAAAGAGAACTAGAGTTCTGCTGAGCTCTCTCCCTAGCTAGCCACTCTTTTCTGATGTGCCTCACTTCTTCACCTCTTTCACAGGAATTAAATATGTTGCACCTGCACCTGAGCAAGCTGAATGCTTCCAGAGGGAAATACCTGAGTGAGTGCATGCTCATACACACACACAGGTGCAGTCCCTTTTAACTTAACATCCTCAATTTGGGTGTATATAACATCCGACAATTCTGCTTGTACCCATATTAATTCACTCATGTTTTTTTTCAAAAGGGGCAACTTTGCATCTTTTCCCCAGCCACCCTTTCTGACCCAACACCAATTTTGGCACATGGTTATATCTTTTCTCTTAAGCCCCATGCATATCTATGATACTTTCTAATGCTGTACTCAAAAATCTATCAAGTCACTGTCTGCCCCTTACAGGTTAATCTCGTTTGCTTCTGCTTTACATAAGGCAGGTATCTCCCTCCACACCATGGAAATCCATTCTTTCTCATTTAAATACACCCCACATTCTTTAAAAAAAAAATCCCCCTTTCCTTTGCACCATCAATCTAGTCACACTCTATAGGAGTATGTATACAAAACTTGCCAGAGTAATATCTTAACACCATGAAAAAATACCATCTATTTGCACAAGAATGACAGACACTTAAGACCTCCCCTTGAGTCCTAGACCTCATTTTTCACTGCTCTCCATTTCATATCTTTATCCTATTCAATGCAAAGTTCCTCCCAACAGTTGTGTGTGGCCATACTCACTGTCTCTCTTCTCACACATTCTATTTCCCCCTCAAACACTTCCACTGGGCTCTTGTCCCCACCACTGATCCCCAAGGATCTCCTTCTTATGGTTTAAAATAAATTCCTTCTTGCTCTTTATTCTCCTACTAGTCAGTTCACTGTGCATCTAATTGAAATTCTATCTACTGTGTGACTTGATTGATCACGCCACACACACCGCCCCCCCCCCCCCCGTTACCACTCTCTCCTCTAGGCCTGTAGGATATGACCTTCACCCAATTTCCCTCTGGCCTTACTGCCTCCATCTCAATCCCTTAGGATTCTTAAGGATCTTTGCAGCATCCTTAAATGTTACGGTGTTCGAAGGATCTGAAGCCTCTGCTATTGGTCATCATTGATCCTTTATCTTCAGATGGTCTCTATGAGTATTTACAACATATGTGTGTATGCATGTGTGCTCATGCATGCATATGTGGAGGATTTCCCAAACCAATTCCAATCTGACCCTATCTACTGAGGTTGTGCCTACTTGTCCTCTCGAATATCAGTAGACATTTCCAACGTAGCACGGCCACATCACAGCTCCTGTCCTACCACACAAGCACTGCAAATCTACACATCGTGTGGTAAATGACACTGGCAACAACTACATAATCATAAAGCCTAGTATTTTTATTCGTTACTCTTTTTTCCTTCATACCCCACACTTTATACTTCAGTCTTCATGTCAAAAAGTATTTCCAAAGGGGCCGGGAAGATAGGTCCATCACTAAGCTGATTGTCATAAAAGCACAAGGACCTGTTTTCCATTTCCAGATCTCAAACTTCTGTTGATGTTGTTGTTTTAAGTTTGGTGTGGTGAAACACACCACTGTTCCCAGCTCTGGGGCAAAGAGACAGACTGATTGCAGGGTTTACTGACCAACCAGCTCAAGAGAGTTGTTAAGTTCCACACCAAAGAGAGATCCTGTCTCAAAAAACCAAAATGTATGGTTCCTGAGAACCGGCACCCAAGGTTAACTTGATGCAGATGAACTTGCACACACACAAACAAGCACACAAATATACCCATATACTCAGACCAATAGATACTCATATATATGTACAAGTATATATACATATATTCAAAGTATATACAGGACCCAATCACTATTCTTAGCACAATTCTTATAAGAACTTTATTCCAGAGTGAATAAATTAAGGAGTGAAAAAAATAAAATGACAGAACCAGATAGGTGATGATGGCACACACCTTTAATGCTAACACTCAGGAGGCAGAGGCAGACAGATCTCTGAGTTTAAGGCTAGCCTGGTCTACAAGTGAGTTCCAGGGCAGCCAGGGCTGCACAGAGAAACCCTGTCTTGAAACAAAGTAAACAAAAAAGAGAGCCTACAGAGAGAATTTGGTGTGCGGTAAGGAATGTTTCCATTATTCCTGCCTGAGGTGCAATTTGAAGTCAGCACACAGAAGGAGTTTATGGGGTATATACTCTCTCATACATACATGTATTCTGGAGCAGAGGTCACACTGCTTCCATAATCCATTTGGGGCTTTGGCTGAGGCCAAATTATAAACTCAGTCCAGGCAGGTTTACCAAGAAGATCCTCCAGAACATGGGCTTTGCATGCCATACTTCACTTTATCCCTTTGTACCCAGACTTCTGACAAGAGTCACTTCCTTCCCCAACTTCCAGTTAGGACAGCACTATGAGATGTCTACCCTCAACTAAGCTGAAGTTTCAAGAAATGCATACCTTGAATGAAGTTTGAAACACATGCAAATTATATGAAGACATGCATATGGTATGAAATGACAATTCTTAAATATTTGATATCATGCAAAAAGGAACAGGGGAACTTCAGAGTCAGAAACAAGCTGAGTGTGTCCTAACATTGTTTCAGTCTGTTGACAAGGAATCCTGGTGATCTTTTCCAATGACGCTAAGTGACATTCAGATGTCAATTGTTCCATGACCAATCCAGCCCTTTAACTATTGTCTGTCTGTTGGTTGAGTCATTACACCCTCAGAACAAATATGTGAGGTAAGGACACTGTTGCTCATACGTTTCAGAAGAGAAAAGGAAAACTCCAATGTGCTGAAGCTTCCTTGGGTTTACGAAGTTATTGTGTGATGGAGCTAGGGTTGTGTGGAATCACCCAGATGCAGAACTATGGTTTTAACTGGAACCTAAAGGTCTTCTTTAGTGAGAATTCTTAAGTGTGTGACTCAGAGTAATACTTGGGAGAGCTGAGAAGGTGTGGGTATGCAGTGCTGGGATGTAGCCGTTTTAAGGCTATAGGCATATGAAGAATTCTGAGCCTTTATTAACTTCCAGCTCACAGGGAAGAGGTAATGATAATTAAGGCAGCAATGAGCTTTATTTGGTATAGACTAAGGGACACTGGGAGCTGCAGGAAGTAAGAAAGGACTCTTTCCTGGAGTCTTGGAGGAGCATGGGCCTCCTGATACCTGGATTTACTGTCTCTAGCCTCCAAAATTGGTAACTTGTTACAGCAATGGTAAGGAACTAATACCAAATTTATCTTCCAATGCCTGGGACTGAGTGAAGACTGCCTGAGTACCTTTACAGCTATCTGTCTATGACAGCTGCATGGAATCATGGGAGTTTCACAGTCACTAGGTCCTTGGGGCTTTGGAAAAGTCAGATGAGGCATATAGGTCTAGGTGTGGAGCTTCAACACAGTTGACTGCTGACTTTGGTAAATACACTGGGTGGTTTTGCAGATCACTCCTTATTCTAAAGCATAGAAAATATACAAGTTTTTGATTCTATTTTCTTTTTTCAATGAACAGAGTTTCCTACATTCTGTGATCATTGTTTAATAACCAACTGTAAAAAAATTAATTAAATTATGTTAGATGTCATTTGCAGAAATAATTAGTTAAATTGTTTAACCAGTATTTAAATTATATTTAATTGGTTTGGCAGTTGTTAATCGTTAAGTAGACATTAAAAATGAGTACACAGATACCGCGTGGATTTTAACAAGCCTTGGCCTGAATTGTGCAATCTTGGCCCATCTGAGCTAGCTCTTAATTCTATTACCCAAATATGACCCCATATATAATACGTCCCCTTGGACTGCAATTCTCCACGATATGCTGATGTTCCTGGCCATGTGGAATGAGGTTCCCTTTTCTAACCCATGGTGTGTGCCTCCTTCCTGCTGCTCCTGGCTGGAATGCTTCTTCTTCCTGCTCCTGGCTGGAATGAATTAATCCTCTGTCTAAAGCACAGGCTTCCTGTTCTAATCCCAGGAAGTCCCACCTTTCTCTGTCTTTGCCCAATCTCAGGCCTTGGCATTTTATTTAACCAATCAGAGTCAATGTAAGTAACAGAAGGCAAACAGGACCAACTAATTAACATTTAGAATGCTTAACATTACCCCAACAATTCCCTCCTTTTGTCTAAAAAAAAAAAAAGGCTAATTTTTTTAACTCATATAGTAAAAACTATAATAACAAATATGAAACTATCAAGAAAACCGTATATAAAAGTTACACACATAATGTTTAGCCTATTTGTATCAGGCAATCTTGAAGAAGAATAAAATCATCTATCTTGGTATGTCTAAAGTTCTGAACCTAAATAATTTCTATCATATCCCATATTTATAAACCTAGATTTTATTTAGACTTGAAAATATCCTTTTAAATTCTAAACAACTCAAGTTCAATTGAAATTTTATAACTATTATGCCTTCATCCCCATCAAAGACACAAGAAGGGATAAAGTTATTATTTGAGTGAGAAGGAAGCATAGGAGAGCAGCTTCCAAAAAGAAATATGACAGTTTGTTGCCTAGACGGTCCCCCCCCCAAAAAAAAAAAAAAAAACTCTCGATATCATTGGAGCATCATCTTCAGCCTTCTGGCCAAGCATTTTTCACAGACTAAATTGTGCAGCAGGAAATAGGATTTTCCCATTCTGTCTCTGCAGAATCAGGATATCAACTTACCTACATTTAAGCTCTGGTCCATCTTTGGACTGTATATAGTCTGTTAAAAGAGGAGGGGCATTTTTGCCCAATAGGAATTATATCCTGATGGGAGATTTCTTTTTGAGGAATTATCTCCTGATGGGAGATGTCTTTTTTTGATTCTCATTGTCTTCTTCCAAGTCAAATGGGAGCTGTCAGGAGCTGACTGTCTTAAGTGAAACAATTCTTAAAATAATAAAAACATCTTTAAATGCCATTTTCTGTATGCCTCTGAGGGTGTTGAAGACATCTATTTTTTATTTATAAATCTATCTATCTTCTATCTATGAAAAAACAAACTGTATATTTTTAACCATTTACTATCTGTTTAACATATTAAGCCGATTTTGTGATAAATTAAGACTATTATTTGACATGACCAGAAGCTCAACTGGCCAGTCAACTTGTATTATCCAAACTCCTAACAGCAACAGCAACCCATAAAAGGATCTGAAGTAAACCTATACTTTTAAATGATTTGTATAGGCATAATACCTCATATAAGAGTTGAAATATCCTTATTATGTGTCAAAATATAAAATTCTATACTAATGAATCAAACTTAATCTTATTTTGTATCAATATACAAAATTCTATACCAATGTATTGAAAGATAACCTTATTTGAGAATAACAATAATTTTAAGTTTCAGAGCAGATTCAATAATCTATCGTTATATCTTATCATTTCTATATTATATACATATATTCCCCCTCTTTTTCTTTTCAAGTCTTTTCCCCCCTATATAAGAGAGAAAGAAGGATACAGAAAAGAAAAAGAAATCTTCAAGTCTAACTTTCTATACCTTGCTTAACAAGACCATATAACAATTTGTAGTCATTACCCCTAAACAACATTTATAACACATCAAATGATCAAAGAATCATCCACCCCACTTTTTGGGAATGGGACATCGCTCTCTTAAAACTGCTTCCTTCTGAATTGGGCCACAGAAAACCTGTTTAGGGGCCCAAATAAAATGAAAAAAAAAATGGTTAAGCAAGTAAATTGTAACATGTATTGTCCAGTCTCTATGTGCTCAGCAATTTGAATGTCCTGAGCAGTTTGTAGTCTGGACTTTGGGTAGGAAAGTTCAGGGCTTTATTGCTGTTTTGTCTGGAAAAGTCTTTGAGGCTAGGCCGTCTCAGCAAGCTGTTTGAAGTTCTGGATGCAGATTTTTGAGGAAACAGCTATTGAGGCAGTCTATGAGGCTGGATCATCTGGATTACTTGTCTTGTCTTTGGACTCTGATCCAGTTCTGAAAATATATAATTTCTCACAAGTAACATATAGTTCTGCAATTACCAAAATACCTTGGATATGCAGGATGCACAAATCAATTAAGGAATATTCTCTGTTCTTTGAACAGAAGAAAGACATTTGTAAGTCTCCATTCATGCCATATAAAAACATAACATGTAATAGTATTATATATATATATATATTCTATTTTAAATTGATATTACAGCGTAAAACTATTAGGAGTTTAAGTATTCTCCTCTACAGTTGACATACATTTATTAATTGATTAAAACAGGTTTATTCTGTGTTGTTCTGGCTTTTTGTAGATTAGGTTGGCCTCAAACTCAAAAGGAACCAATCTGTCTCTGTCTTTGTCTCCCATGTTTTGGGATCAAAGTTGTACATTTATATATTTTTTTCTTTCCTTTTCTCCTTTCTTTGGAGATTAATTTCTATATGGATATATCTATCCTTATTGAGACAGGGTTTCTCTTTGTATCTTGGGCTGTCGGCTGTCTTTATTTGCTCTGTAGAGCTCTGTAGATTTAGATTGGCCTCGAACACATGAGGAACCTGTTTTGTCTTTGTCTCCCAAGTTTTGAGATCAAGGTATGAATTTAAATAATTTAATTGCCCTTATTAAACAATAACATTATTTAAACCATTTTGTATTAGTTTGAGTTCCAGTTCTCCCATGGAAACCCCATTCTTAAGGAGATTGGTGTAGAATAGCATGATATGCTAACTTATGTTAGCTTTGCTTAACTGTTGGCTATGGGAGGCATGCTGTTTGCATGTTCTTCCCTAGCCTAACTCTGGGTCCTTACATTGGTTAACAGAATATATATCTTTCTCTCTCTCTCTCTCTCTTTATTTTTGTGTATCCTTGTCCTGGACTAACTTTGCAGACCAGGTTGACCTTGGTGAAGGTCAGGGATCCACCTGTCTTTGTCTCCCAAGTGTTAGGATTAAAGGTGTGCACCACCACACCCAGTGATTAACATATCTCTTTTAGGGGCAAAATGTCTCTTGAAACCAGTTCTCCAGTGGGAGCCCCACACATAAGAAGAATGGCTTGTAACTCCTTTCTTTTTACACAAATTTAAGATTATGTGTATTTATTCATTAGATCAGTAAGGACATTATAAAACTTAACATCAAGGAAAAAATGTATCATTTTTGAATTCTAGACTGTCTTTAGTAAGCATCCTTATTTTCTCAGCGGAGTTCCCACACTGCCTTCATTGTTTAAACCAGGCTGGTCTAGAATCCAGAGATCTGCCTGTTTCTTCCTCTAGTATGATGGGATTAAGGGATTAAGTGTGTGTGCCAGTACCACCCTGCTCAAATATTTCACTTATCTGGGAAGATATTAGTAATTCTGAAACACAGAGAGCAACTTTGAACTGTAGTGACAATTTGAAATCTGCCCAAAATCTTCAAAAATATGTTTTAGCAATGCAAACCAGAAAAATATTCTTTCTACCTCCCAATATAGGAAAATCAAAGACATCTAAACAAAAATCAAGCAAAGAAACAACATTCCAAAAGCTTTGGCATGTCTAACCATGCTGCACTTAAAGCTTTGTTCATTATTCCTTAGAGTCTAGTTTTGGTTGCATTTCACTGGCAGGCCAATACCAGAAACTCCTGACAGGCACCTAGTACCCAGGGAACTCTTAGCTTCAGCTGCCATCAATGCTGCCTTATTTATCAGGAAAGGCCTCCCTCTTTCCTTCATTATCATTGTTGGCATTTTAGCATTCCATCTGTAAATTCTTTCCTTTAAGACTATCCTAATCTGAACTTTCTCAAAAAAGATACACAGAACCACAATTGTCAGGGTAAAAATCATTTGCATGCTAAGAGAAACAAACTCAATTGGAATCCAAATGCATTGAGGCATTATGAATTCCTCCATTTTTTTTCTTTATTTTTTATTTCTTCAAGTTACATCTCAATCCCAGTCCCCTCCCTATTCCTCCCTCCAGTCCCACCCTCCCACCTTCAACCCCCCATCCTCTTCCCTTTTTTTTAAGTTTAAGGTATATCTTATTTCCCCCTTTCAGTCCAACAAATGGCTCTTTCTCTTATAATAATAAATACAATACAAAACAACAGAGGTAATTAGGCCACAGTTATGAGGGTTATATGGCTTAACGTACATTCCCAATGTCCAGTCCATATGTATTTGGCACCTGACTGTAACATTCTACTATCTAACCATCTCCATGAATTTAAAGTTCTATATCTAACTCAACATTCATACTAACTTGCCTCACAATTTTAAAAACATCTTCTTAGGTCTATAACACTCTCTTGACTCCTAATCAACTCAAAATTTAATTATGAGACTCTAGCTATCTGTTCTTCAACCACCTCAGAGACCTGAGAGGGATAAATATATCTGATTTTATAGGAAGTACAGGGCCTGCAGTTTCCAAAACTAAGAAATGACATACCAGTGGCTGCCTGGACAGTTCCCATTTTCTCTCCATACATTTTTTTTCTATTTTTTATTCTTTTATTTTTGGTTTTTCTTTTTTTTTTTTTTTTTGGTTTTTTTGAGACAGGGTTTCTCTGTGTAGCCCTGGCTGTCCTGGACTCACTTTGTAGACCAGGCTGGCCTCGAACTCACAAAGATCCACCTGCCTCTGCCTCCCAAGTGCTTTTTATTCTTTTTTATCTGTGTGTCTGCTTATTTGTTTGTTTGTTTTTTAGTTCTCTCTCCTGGGCAATGAGACACTTTTCACTGGTGGCACTGCCTCATAGACCCCCAATGAATGAGGAGGCTCTTAGCCCTCATACGACCTCTCAACTGAGATGAGAGACTGTTATATAAGGACACCCCACCCCAGAGAAATGGGACGGAAGGGTTAGGAGGTAAAGAAAAAAATGAAATGTGATGTTTCGGCCTTTTACTACTAACTGTCATAAACTGTTTAGGATAATTATGAAATGCAAACTAATAGTTATGCAAGCCAGTCATTTTGTTAGGTACTATGACAGCCTATTATAGATATTTTCTAAGCTAATCAGAAATAAAGCTGCTAAGAGACAAGCACCATCTGCTTATCCTAATATAAGAGATAGATAGGGCCTCTTCAAAAACCTCAAGAGATCTGCAGAATATGGCATTCAAAGATGTTTTCGTAACTTTAGATTTTTTTATATCGAGACATATCAACTCCTGACAGCACCCCCTATTCTCCTCCAAGTAGAAGATGAGCATCGAAGAATCTCCAGTGGGAGATGATTGAATTAGTCACAAGCCTATCTCTTGGTAGGAAAAGCCCCTTGCTCCAACTGTAGACAGAATGCTGTCCAAAAAGGACAAAACCTGGAAGCAGGTAAGTTGACAGCCTAGCTCTGCCAAGACAGAGTAGGCAAGTCCTTCATAACCCCTGCTCTACAATCAATGTCTGTCAGAGAAACGTGGCCTAACAACTCTAGATTGATGCTCTAGTGTATGAATTCCTTCATTTTTAATCTAGGCGATTAATTCAACTCTCAAATTCTGTTTAGAAGGCTTCTAGTTTTTTAGTACATAAGGAGAGCTAAGCTTTAGCTTTCAACCTTTGCTGCAAGGCAACAGCTTTTGTTAAGTTAGCTGCATCTTTGAAATGCATTTGAGTTCGGTTCCCCGCTCTTTGTCTAGGAAACTGGCTTTCACCCAGGCCTTCTCAGGCTGTAAATATGGATTCTAATTGCCCTAGTTGGACACCATATATAAAAAAAATTGGCTAATAAGTTACTTAACAGTATTTATATTATTGCTAATTTGTTCGGCTGCCTTTAATCCTTATTCTGCCATTATAAATAAATACACACAGACACCACGTGGATTTTAACAAGCCTTGGCCTGAATTATGCAATCTTGGCCCATCTAAGCTAGCTCTTAATTCTATTACCCAAATATGACCCCACATATACATACATCCCCTTGGACTGCCATTCTCCACGATATGCCGATGTTCCTGGCCATGTGGAATGAGGTTCTTTTTTCTAACCCATGGTGTGTGCCTCCTTCCTGCTGCTTCTGGTTGGAATCCCTTCTTCTTCCTCCTGCTGGCTGGAATGCCTTACCCACCTTTCTCTGTCTTTGCCCAATCTCAGGCCTTGGCATTTTATTTAACCAATCAAAGTCAATGTAAGTAACAGATGGCAAGCAGGACCAATTAATTAACATTTAGAATGCTTAACACTACCCCAACACCAACTTCAATTCATATTGTTATGCTCCACTAAAACTTGTTTTTCAGCATATCCAATGTCTTCCTAATTTCCTATTGTGGTAGGTTGAATAAAAAGGGCCTTCATAGGTGTATAGAGAGTGGCACTATTAGGAGGTGTGGCCTTGTTGGAGGACGTGTGTCACTGCGGGGTCAGCTTTGAGTTCTCAGAAGCCTAAGCTAGGCCTAGGGGTTCACAGTCTCTTCCTGATGCCTGTAGATCAAGATGTGGAACTCTCAGCTCCTTCTCCAGCACCATGTTTGCATGCATCCTGCCCTGATTCCCACCATGATGATGATGGACTAAACACCTGAAACTGTAAGCCAGCCCCAATTAAATGTTTTCCTTCATAAGAGTTGCCATGGTCATGGTGTTCTTTTCACAGCAATAGAAACTGTAAGAGACTAGTCAAGATAGTGATGTGAGAAATGTTGTAGATAATTTGGATATACCTTGTCTTTGAGACCAATAAAATACTGCGCACAATTTGTTAAGTCATTTCAAAATGTGATATATGAGATCGCAATGGCAAGGAAATATCAGAGGCAGGTAGCAAAGGAGTTAAGTTGCATGATTTCCCCAGATTACTGTCTGGAAAGGTGCCCAGGTCACCACATGGGAGATGCAGCCCAGAGAGAGCAGTCTTTCTGCACCGAGAAATCAAGCTTGAGTGTGGACATGCTAAAGCAACTTGGGGTAGAATGTTGAAGACATAGAGAGAGCCACTTGGGGACACAGGATCTGAAATTCACTGAATTCTTTTCCAGTCCTCAGCTTTGTAGTCATCTGTAACTATGTATGAGGAAAATGGCAGGACTACAGATGCAATCACCTGACAAGATTAAAAGGACTAATTACTACCCTCACAGAGTCATGAATAATGTCTGTTCCCACCATGCAGAGTGGAAAACCTCATAATTGGTAGTCCATGAGGCAGAGTCCTCATGAGGATTAGTTTCTGCTATGGAGCAAAATTAGATCAAGATTTCCTTTATTCCACTTAATAAAAAATGAAAGCAAAATTCCAAATTATTTACCTATTTTTGAGTAATATAGCCTTTATGATCAAAGCTCAGAACTACTTTTAGGAGTACCACGTAACATGAATCATACAAAAGATAACATTCCAATGTTTAGCATCTCATCCAAAAGTACCTGACACAACATATGGGTAAATGTGTCCCACAATGAAGAGAAAATCAATCAACAGAAAGTGACCAAGATTTGACATAGAAGATTCAAATAGCAGGTACATATGTTCAACACTAACTGGACTCAGCAGGTAGCATTTATATATTCAGTTGTTTATATATGTGCAATAATAATAAAAAACAGCAATGAATTTGAGAGAGTGGGAGGGAATATGGGAAGAGCTGAAGAGAGGAGAGGTATGGTGAAAATGATGCTACTACAACATATTACATATATGAAATATTTTTAAAAATTAAAAACATATGGAAGGGTAAAATTCATTTTTGCCAATATTTGAACACAAAACCAAAAAAAGAAAGCTATTGAAAACACCAGTAACAAAATAGAATTAGAGAATGTAATTGACTTATGTTTTTCATTAGGTGGGCTCTGATTTATCAACAAATTTTAGCCATAGAGAACCGTGGTTATTATTTTTGTTGAGGTTGCATCAAAACTCCAAGATGTAATTTGTCTTTATTTAAAGCAAAGTAATCTATCTCCTACTCCACCCCTTCTGGTCTTTCACTCCCTCTTCTATTTCCTGAGGAAAACACTCAGGAACTGGTCAAGGTGCATTTAGCATCCCCCTTGGGAAAGGCACTCCTGTTTGACTGTTTGAGTGAGTTTGGAATTTTCATTTTGTCCTGAGGTCAATTTGCCCACCCCAGGAATGACACTTCTTTGATGAACTGTCCTGGTACAAGATAGATAGTTGGTATAGGCTGACAGCAATGAGACATTAAAGATGGGAGCTACAGTACAGAACAGATCATTTCATCTGCCCAGCCCTGACAGAGGACCCCTGGAATGATCCGTCTCCTTTGGGCTGTTTCTTTTTCTTCGTTGGGAAAGCCCCCCTCTGCTTGACATTCTTGCTGTCATTTTTTTCTAATGCTTAGCCTAAGAGGGCCTTTTCGAAATTTCATCTTGGGTCTCTTGGTACTTGATTGCAGTTCTCTCTCCCAGACTAACTTAAGGACATTGCACCTCGTGTTTTGGAGTTTTCATTACTCTTTCCTAAGTGTTGATGCATTCCTTCTAAACTTTGGAGGGCTTTCAGAAACATGGACCCTTTGGCTCTTAGCATATCAGGGTGGCAAAGCTTGGGAATTAGCATGACTCTTGAAATGTCTACATACCCTACTCTGTGGCACTTGAAGTGAGGCTTCAATTATTTTCTTTAAAATCAGTATGTATTTAAAATAGATACATGTTTGAAATTAGCATACAAAGTGTTAAGTTTAGTTATGGCATTTCCGAACAAAATTTGTTTCTGTTGATTCTCTTCTTCACCTTGTTTCCCCATCCCTCTGCCACCTGTGTTCCCCATACGATATAGTGGCCTCCTTCCCACTGCCATTCCACTTATATCATGTTGCCCTCTTGTGCCTTCCCCCAATGTCCCTATTATCCTCTAACGTTCTCCTTTGTAAATGAGTAGCACACACACACACACACACACACACACACACACACACACACACACACTTTCACACACACTCAGAGGTGTGCACGCTCTCACATAGACATTTAAAATTGGGATTGTTATGGAAAGAGCATTTGATATTTTCCTTCCAAGTCGGGGTCACTCCAGTTAATATGACCCTTTCTAGACCCATTTATCTTCTTGAAAATTTCATAGTTTCATTTTTTTTCTTTGCAACAGACTAAAATTCTGTTGTGACCATTTACCATACATAACACCTTTATTCATTACCAGTGGGAGAGTAAACTAGTAAGTCTGGAATCAGCATGGCGACTTTTGAAAAAAATTAAAAAAGAATAGATCTATCTTATGACTCATACGACCCAGTCACACCACTCTTGGGCATGTACCTAAAGGACTCTGTAACCTACCAGAGACACTTGCATCCACATTTAATTAATTCTCTACTCAAAATATCAAGGAGACAGAATCACTTTAGGTGTCCATCAACAGAAGAATGGATAAAGACTTGTTTTCTTAAGTGCGAAGTCTAAAGGCTACATCAGTATAGGTTGCATGTTACAAAGACCCTGGCTCAGGTTTCTGACTTCCCAGCTTCCTGGTTCAGGGACTCTAATCTCTCTCTGAAGAAAGGAGGTGGAGGGACAAAGAGAAGAATAGGGGATGCCTTGGAACAGTCTTTGTCCACAACACAAAGAACATTCCCTTTCCAGACACTTCACGCTTTTCTTCATTATAATAGTTCAGCTTCACAACAAATTAATATTAAGACAGTCAGAACCACAGCACCATTTTAATAGAGCTTGGTGTATATGGATGTCTGATTTAACGAAGCCGACTACTTCTCCCTCCCAGGCGTCTCCCCTCTCTACCTCCCACGCTTTCCTTTGTCTCTCTAGTCCTGTTTCCTCCAGCTGTAAATGAATCCACTTCCCTGGGGCTTCTGATTGCCTCTGTTCCTTTTGTTTTTGTTTTTTGTTTTCAGACCAGGATTGTACTTGTAGGCAGCTTCTAAGGTTTGAGCCTACTGGAGAGCTGGTAATATGGTTCTCAGTGCCTGCAGACAAATCCAGGAAGGGGTCTGGATGCATTGTACAAGTCTTTCTTACATGTATATATGTGCTTAGGCTCTGTAGTCAGTACAGTATTTTGGCTTATTATTGTTTTTGTCTCCCCACCGCCTTTCTCCTCATCCTCTTCCTCTTTCTTTCCTCCTCCTCCATCAACTTGAAGATTAAGTCCATTCTAAAGCTGTAGCGCATTTCACTTCCTGGCTTCAGAGTTCTTTGGTATAAGTTGTATTTTCTATATTATCTGCACATCAGCTCTGAGCTTATTCCTTCCTCTAAGTTACTATGCCTTGATATGCAACCCACAGGGCTTTTCTTTTGAGATTCCTAAAAGATTTCCAACATGGGATTGCCATGATATTAAATTTTTTATTACGAAATGCATCATCCACAGAGAAGAGTGTATATATAACATATGTTTAGGATTTAAAGAAATATACAGAAATGAGCTCATGGGCAGCCAGACTTCAGGAAGTAAAACAATACAAGCACCTCTCAGCACACCTTACCCATAGTGCTCATGCCTGCTTCTCCTCCTGAGTCTACTAGGATCTAGATTTGGTGTTGACCATTTTTCTTAGTGTCTCAGATGTATTTGTCTCTTTAAACAAATTATTGCCTATATCGTTTTGTTTTTGATTCCCATAGAAATAAAATTATGATTCACATATTTTTTAAATCAATTATCCATTAAAAATTACATTTGTGTAATGCTGGGTGTGGTGGCGCACACCTTTAATCCCAGCACTTGGGAGGCTGAAGCAGGTGGATCTCTGTGAGTTCAAGGCCAGCCTGTTCTACAGAGTGAGTCCAGGACAGCCAGGGCTACACAGAGAAACCCTGTCTCGAAAAAACCAATAAAAAAAATAAAATAATTACATTTGTTCTCTCTCTCTCTCTCTCTCTCTGTGTGTGTGTGTGTGTGTGTGTGTGTGTGTGTGCGTGTGCGTGTGTGTGCTGGGTGCCCATGCCATGGCACTCTTGTGGAGGGCAGAGGGCACCTTGTGGAAGTCTATTCTCTCCTTTCTTTATGGAGGTTCTGGAGACTGAACTTTAGGTATCAAATGCTTTTAACAGCCGAGTCTTCTTGCTGGTCCTCCCCGGCACATATTTCATAACTAAGTATGTTTATAATTTTAATATGATATATATATATATATATATATATAATTGAATTGAATGTATGGAGCAAAATATAGGCGAATCTAAAAGAAGATTTTTGAGCATAGCAATATTCACACAATTTTACTGTCTATGGGTCTCTGTTTTATATAGGTAATTATTTTATTATTTCTACTTGTCTTATTTTAATTTTTGTTATTAAAAGCACTGCTTTTATGAATATTCTTGTAATTATTATCTGAGGTCGACTTGCTAGGTTGTGGGGTCTACATCTCTTCAATTTTCTTAGATATTTATTACAAACCATTTTACAAAATGACTGTCCCAGCTAACTTTCTAATCAGCAGAATAGGACAGAAAGTTCCATGTGGTACACCTTGCCTCCTTTTAGCACCGTCTAACATTTCAGGTTCTGTTAACCCATTGCTTGCATAGCTGTGTCTCACTGAGAGCTCACTGTATATCCCCATCACTGAGGAGCCCTCTCCATGTGCTTGTTGACTGTCGGCGTTTATTTTTTTTGGAAAAATGTATGCCATGATTTCTTGACAATTCCCCTATTGTCATTTGCCTTTTACACGGGATATGTGGCCTGTTTTTTCCTCTGACAAAAATCTTCTATTAAACTAACATGTTATAAGTATTTTCTTAGGGTATTGATGACCTTTCTTTACTTTTATCTTGCTATCTTTTGATGAAAGCACATTCTGGTTTTATATATATATATATATATATTTATTTATGAATTCTAATTTAATTATACTTCACTATATCAAAGTTTTGTTAAAAAAATCTTTTGTTACCTTGAATTCACATAGGTCTGTATTATCTTCTATGGGTTTTGCCTTTTGCTCTTAGGCCATAACTCCGGCTGTAACTGATATTGACTTATGTTAGGAAATGAATGCCCACCATTTAAACATACATGGCCATGTCACTCTGTCCACGTCTCTTGTAGATAGAGACTACTTTTGTCAGACCGGTAGAGAGAGATTGGTCGTGTACTAAGGTCCTATGCGTATGGGATCTTTGCTTATATTTGTCAATTTACATATCTCTGACTCCCAAACTGCACTGTCTGTCATAATTCTTGATGCAGTCATATGGACATGCTTTTCTTTTTTGTATCCACATATTAGCTATTCTTCGTTTGTTTTTTTTTTTAATGTCGAAAGTAGAGCTAGCTTAAAAATAAAGACTGCAAATTTTTTGGAAATTGAATTATGAAGAAGTTATTTATGAGTCAATAACATGTACCTGCCCATTTATTTAACCTAAAAAAATGTTTTTTTTTTCAAATCATATCTTATAGTTTTGTATGTAAAGGTTTTATCTCCACACATTTTAAGATATTTCTTTCTTGAATGTTTTTGCCATTATTAGTAGTAAATATAATGTTTTTAATATTTTATTGCTCCTTAAAGCTGTACATTCAGCTCTGTATTGATCTTTTTACTGGAAACATTACAAAGTTTCCTTACTAATGCTTCCAATTTACCTTAATAGCTTTTAAGATTTTCCATGTAGACAATCATAACATCTGAAAATAATGAGTTATAATTTTATAATATTGTACTTATTATGATTTTGTAGTTAAATTGAGCAACCTGGGTTCCAACATTCTGTTAACTAGAGATGATGGCAGTAGCATTTTAAATCTTATTCCTACTCTAAAAGAGAATACTTTTAACACCCTCCCAAGAAATCTACAGTTTACTGTAGTCTCGGATTTTGGTGAGGGTTTTTACCAAATACAGATAATCATACATATTCTAAATGTTCTAAGATTCTATATTTTAACATTATGAACATAAACTGAATTTTATCAGATGCTTTCTATTGAAGTGAAACTTTGTATACATGTGTGTGTAGTAGGATCTTGGTACATAGTCTTGCCTGGCCTATAACTCACTCTGTAGACTAGAGTGGCTTTGAATGTGCTTTGTTCTGTCTCCAAAATCTTCAGATTACAACCAAGTACTATTATGTCTGGTTTTATTTTTGCATTAAGTCAATCCCATCAATGGATTTTATAATACTGAAATAATATTAAATTCTTGCAATGAATCTTATTTGCTAATGAGATATCTTAATCCTATATATTGATGAATTAGGTTGTTAATATGTTTTAAATTTTTTATTTTTTATCACTTGCAGTTTTTCCCTCTTTTATTGCTTTATTATTTTGTGAATTTCACATCATGCACCCTGTTGACTCTCATCTCCCACTTCCCCTCAGACCTACCCTTCACCCTTGAATCCTCTCCCACCATAAAAAACAAAAAACAAACAAACAAAAAAACCTCATTGTGGAAGAATTTTAAACTAAGTATATAAGCAGGATCTGAAGAAATGACTCACTTGATAAAGTATCTTCAACACAATCATAAGGACCTAAGGTCATATCCCCAGTACCCACATTAAAAAAATGGGGCATAAAAATTAATTAAACAAAGTTGGTTTCCATGCATATGTAACCCTTCTGTTGGAAGGGCTGAGACAGGAGGATCCCTGGAACTCCTTGAACAGTTTATCTAGACAGTTGATGAGTATCGGGTTCAGTGGTAGACTCTCTCCCCAAAGAAGGGAGAACACAAAAAAAAGACATACAGCCTTGACCTCTATGTGAATGCACATGTACATAAATACACACATACACTATACATTAACAGTATATACGTTATACACACATACACAATACCTAAGTATTACATAATTGTAATCACATACAGAATACATAAACATGTCTTCATGTTTTTATTTTAGTCAGATTAGTCCGACAGGAAGAAGTGACCACTGTTCCCTCTTTTTATAGTTTGTGAATGTGAAGCATTGTGGGAATTGATGAATTCCCTAAATGTGTAGTAGTGCTATCTGTAAACTCACTTGAAGCTGGTTCTACCTGGTCAGTCTTTTGCGACAGATGGCTGTAGCAATCCAGGACGGTACCTTCTGCTAGTGCTTTTAGTAGGCACATGGCTGCTTAATGTATATCCCCACCCACAGATCTGAAGGAGGGTCTTTAGTTCCTTTTCTGTACCTACAATTAACCCTCATTGACTGATGGGTTGTGGGGAAGTTTTCCTGGGGACCCAATGAGGGCACCTATGGAGCAGATGGTGCTGGAATCAAAGCAGTTACTCTTTTTTTTTTTTTTTTTTTTTTTTTTTTTTTTTTTTTTTTTTTTT
>CAJQZJ010033821.1:276797-291157 GCA_907164525.1 Lophiomys imhausi | reverse complement strand
TATAGGAAGTGCAGGGCCTGCAGCTTCCAAAACTAAAAAATGACATACCAGTGGCTGCCTGGACAGTTCCCATTTTCTCTCCATACATTACAGCATCAATCTTCAGCCATTTGGCCCCATTTCTCTGACAGACATTGGTGTAGAGCAGGAATTATGAAGGACTTACCTACCCTGTCTTGGCAGAGCTAGGCTGTCGACTTACCTGCTTCCAAGTTTTGTCCTTTTTGGACAGAAGTCCAAAGCAGTTACTCTTAAAGCCACTCTAAATGTTTCAACGGTTTACAACCTGTTTCGTAAGTACTATATTAAAGGAATATGAGTTGAGTGTAGGAAGGTATTTTTCTACATTGACTTTTGGGGGCAATTGTTATTTTTCGTATAAAATTTCTTTAAATTGGTCTCTCAGTTGGTGTGATATTAACATAGAATATATTTTAAATCCTTGAAATCTTCTATTTGTCTGCTCAATATTCTAATGAGAAGTAATTTATGATAGTCTTTTCATTCAAAGAAAATCTTTTGTTTCCTGTTATATTTTCCAAAGAATTAAAATGAAATAATAGCAGATAGGGCCACCTTCCCCATATCCATTAGAAGGGCAGAAGAAGATGCCAGTTATTGAGGCAGATAACATCCATCTCTTCCTTCTAACTCCTCTCTCTGCTTCGGTACACTGCATGTGATGTCTTTCAATATGGTGCTTACAATTCAGGATGTCCACTCTTGGTGTTTCTCTACATATTGGCATTGGACATTTGTGAATGGGTTCAGCACAGCATCTGGAATTGATGGTTATGTAGACCCCCGGGGGACCTGGATTAATCATCTTCTCTGCTACCTATGCAATGAATCAGCGGTACTTTCAGACAGCAAAACAAGTCTGAACTGGTGATTTCTCCAGGGTTTGTTAATGTTTAGATGCTCGGGACATATAACAGAAATGGGCTAAAAGCCACACATTGAATACCATAACCTATTGACACTGTGTGCCACAAGGAAATTGATATGAAAGAGAAATATATGTTTCTTTTCAGAGAAGAAATGAAATGTTCTTTCAGCCTATAAAGAACTTATAATTTAACTGTGAATATTAGGCTTATAGAATAATATATGAGAGAAAAGTAACTCACTAAGCTGTGAGGTGCTTTTGAGAAATATAATGCACTCTCATATCCTACAAAACAAGTTGCATGAGGACAAGGATTTTTATTTGTGTGCTCACATACTCCCCCCTGAATCTAAAATAGTGCAGAAATATTACAGGTACTTGATCTCCTGTTGAGTGAATCTAAGCAGAATTTTGAGTTCAACAGTTATTATTACCAGTTACCAGTTGTGTGATCGTGTAAAAAGCCATTCATCTAGATTCAGTCATATCCTTTATAAAATGAGAATGACTGCAGTACCATCCTCCTAAATGGTGAGGGAGGAGTAATCAGGGACATAATTAAGTTTATATACACTTACTTTGGCACACAAAAGCAGCAGAGAGTTAATAAGTTGCACATATTTTTAATTTTTATTTATTAACATTTACTTGTTAACATATCTGCTTTAAAACATGGGGCCTTAGTAGAAGTAGGTAGCAGCACTTTAGAAGTGAACACTCTCAATGTATTTTAACGCTATCTTTAATTCTGATGATTAATAGTTAAGAAGAACTTTTCCTGAGTCGAGATAAAAACCTAAATTTGAATGCCATTTAAATATAAGAAATAAAATACATTGATTGAATAAAACCTATCCACTTAAAACACTACATTATATTAATGACATTATTAGCTCAAACTCTATCAGAGACTAAATATAGTCACAGGAGAATTGTAGTTAACATTTTTTTCTCAGGTGTGTGTGACTCTGAATGACTGTGTGGAATCGAGTCCTAGAAATGTGGGTGAGGAAACCGACAGAAACATTATAGGGCATAAAGTGACCAGTGGTTGCAGTCATGTCTAATTGTACTTCTTGAATAGAAACACAGAAAGCTATAATGCTAAAATACAAAGGAGTCAGCATATCTTCAGTTCAGATTGACACCATTTAAGATTCACACACAACTGACATTTGTTCGATAATCTTCAAGTACGCCAAGAATCTGTGAAAGAAAGTTTGATATCTCTAGTCATCTTAAAGTCAAATAGTATACTGCGAAAATTTGTTTCAGGCAGATGTTCTCAGTTGAAAACTTTTTTTAGAATGTAGTGGAAAATGTTCTATTAATAGACTCCCCAAGGATCATATGTGCCTGTCCCTTCGTCATTAATTCATAGACAGGTACATAGATATATAGACAGACAGATGGACAGACAGACAGAGATAGATAGGTCCTTTTTCTGTGAATATGTATATGTGTTTTGCTTGTTTGCTTGGGACAATGGCAAAAATGAGATCTAAGAAGATGTTTTTAAGTTGGTAATGCAAGTTAGGATGGAAATTGAGTTACTCATTGAGATAGATAGACAACAGAATATTAATATCAGTTGCCAAATATGTATGGACTGGACATTGGGAATGTATGCTATACCTTACAATTTTCATAATTGTGGCCTAATTGTTCTTATTGTTTTGTATTGTATTATTGTTATAAGAAAAAGAGCCTTTTATTGGACTAAAAGGGAGAAGTGTTAGAGGGAAAAAGATACACCTTAAATTAAAGAAAAAAGCAGATAGGAGGGAGAGGGGGAAGAGGGTAGGAAGGTGGGACCGGGAGGGGGCAGAGGGACGGGACTATGATTGAGATGTATCTTGAAGAAATAAATAAATGTTAAAAAATTACATGCATATTAAAAAATGAGATCTCTATTAAGTAGTGACTAAAAACCCTGGGAGTAGCCCCTTTTGCTCCCTGGCTACCATTTCTGGTAACATCGGATTTTCCCATATGAGCACTCAAGCTATTGGCTTCATATTCTTCTCATCAAATACACATGCCTTATATCATGTGCCTTGGCAGTGCCTTCTTGCTATGGGCAGAAAATTTTTCTCTATACCTTGGCTTTCGAACCTGGTTCACTGCAGCTAAAGACAGTGTGGTAAGGACAGAGACTTGGGAAGTAATTACCCTCCTTGCTCTCATACTTCAGACATTGCCACCAGAAAGCCATGATTAGGATGACCCCTGAGGTGCGCAATGCATGAAACTCAGTTGCTACAGCTAAGAATTCCCTGTCTACACCTGCAGAGCCACTACCATCCATAGAGACAGGAGTAAGCCTCGTAGAGGCACTTTCTTGGGTTGCAAAGACAGCTGTGTGAACAGTAAAAGAAGTCGCTGTTCCAGTTGTTGAAGGTGTTTTTTTTGCACACAAAAAACAGATTTTTGCAGGTGTTTTGTGCACAGCAACTTAATAACAATAACCAATGGAAGCCGGCTATGGTGGCACATGCTCTAAGCCTACCATTTGGGAGGCAGAGACAGGAGGGCAGATTCAAGGTCAATCTGGGCTACATTCTGAGGGGAAAAATAAACACAAAACAAAACAGTGATAACAATGGAAACAAATAATAATAACCAATAGATATAGTAGTCAATAAGTTTTTTGAGATACATTCAAATAGATTCTAAAATTAACTAATTTATAGACACTCAAAATGGAGAACAGTAATCTTTAAGAGACACTGTACATGTATTAAGCAGATTCTAATGACAGCAACAGCATGACTAAGTGATGAATGATTCCCGAAAAGGTAAACTGCAGAGAAAATGACTGGATACACAATACTGAAAGATAGGAATGGAGCAACACTTCACTGGGTTTATAAATGGCAAATGGACATTTCCCGAAAGAAGTAGGATAATAAAGCGTGAGCATGGAAGGGGATTGGTAAGCGGAGGACTGGAGCCTCTGTCCTTACCAGTGTCTAATTGACTTTCAGTTCCTCAGTGTTTCCCCCTGAAATGCAAAGTACGCACCAAGACCCTTTGCTAACTGAGCGATGAGGAGCGGCGGGTTGGTTAGGATGGTGCTCACTAATTTTCTTTCCCACTCTGACTGTCCAAATTCATTTCACGATAATGAATTTGAACTTTGAAATTTCTTTTCTACCACCTTATTATTATTTTAATTGCAAATTATTTATTTATGTGTATGTGTGTATGTCCATTTTTGTGTGCATGTGTGTGGGAGTGCATGTACCATGGCTTGTGTATGGAGGTCAGAGATAACTTGTAGGAGGAGTTCCTTCTCCTCCCACTGTGTGGGTCCCATGGGCTAAACACCAGGTGGGCAGGCTTGGCAGCAAGCTCCCTTACCTGCTGAGCCATCTCGCCTGTTCCATTCTACCCCTTTCTGAGTCATATTAAGATTAAAAAAAGAAACATGAATACCATAGGAGTAAAAGAAAATGATTTTAAACAGCAGAGGGGACAGTGTATCATTTGAGTTTTCTCTGAGGCCAGTGTTCAGTTCTTGTCAAGCTCTACCAGTGACCCTGGGTTTATGAAAAGTACGCTTCCGTCATGCCTTGTTTTAATACTCCATTCAGGCTTGTCAGGTAAACGAAGGTTTGTATTAGTTTTTCTTTTTCCTCCACCATTCAACAAACAGATGGTGTAGCTGCAACAGGGACAGAATAAGTGGTTTTCCTAAGATTATACGCTAAACTATAGCTAAGAACTAGAGCTAAGAACCCAGGCTGGCTTCCCTGTGGCACATCCTACCAGACCTGATTACCTCCGTGTGGATACATAAACATGCTTGTTCCAAAAGCCTAATACCAGTGGAGGGAATCTCTCTATCATTGTACTTCCTGTAAGGCATCAGAGAAAGCCCCAGTGCCAAGAGTTGGGATGCACAGACTTGGCCCGTGTGTAAGATTTAAACGCTAAAAAGCGTTGACTGCTGAGCTCAGGTGTCGCGGGGTTGTGAGGCTGCGTCTCCTGGACAGAAATGGAGGCAGAACGAAGTGTGCATCTAAATTACTGTCACTTGTTATTGATTTACTGATGGCTTCTAAAAATGTCGCATTTGAACTGTCAGTGAATTTGCCGACTGTTGGCACGGGTGATGAAAGCAAGTGTGAACCATAATTGATTAGGCCTCATTTGCTTATCCGTATTATGCTAATTAGATCTGCAATCTTTCCCTTTGTACCATCACCCAGTGACAGAGTAAATCAGGGTGATTGGGATGCAGATAGGATTAGAGGAAAGGTTTTAAGATAGAGCAGGCTCCGTCTTAAATAAGAGAAAGTTTATTTAAATATACTTCCTTCTAGAAAGAGAGCTCTGTATGCTTCTCTTTCTTGGCGTTTTCTCTGGGTGGTTGTTGTTGTGACAAACTTTGCTCTCTGGACCCCAAAGTTGAATTTTCTCTGTGGAATTCTATCCTCCTGTTAATGATGAGAGTGGGCAGAGTAGAGCATTCTTTGATAGGAAGCTAAGGGTGTACCTGTGCTATGGGGAAGTTCCTAATAGACCAGGGGGGAAAGGCGATTCTGAGCTTAATTTATTTTATTTCCGACCTACCCTTGGAAAACGAAGATTTTTCTCCCATTTCCAAATATAGTATCTGTACCCCAAAAGCTGAATTATATTGGAGTGTGGGTTTTTTAAATAAGTGGTCTAGGGCCAAGACTTAGCTTCACAAAAAGCCACACAGATTTCAGGAGAGGTTGATGGCAGGTAAGGAGACTCTATCTATTAATCACCAAACATTTGTTAAGCACACACTTTAAGTGCCAAGGCCAAGGACCGGAGAGTTCGAAATATGGCCAGAGAACAGTTGCATAATATATTTCCACAGTGTTTGCTAAGAATGTAGATTTTTAAATATCCCCTCCTTTCTGAATCTGTCTCTAGATTTGAATGGCTACATTTTAAACAAATTCTCCCGGTGACCCTTACTTACATTCAGGTGTACAGTGTGTTATATTTGCATGCTTCTTTGATAAACAGGGCATGTAAGACAGACATTCTGCCTAAAATTAACTTAAAATCCATCCAAGATAATACTAAAAATAATAAAAAAAATCAACAAAACAAGGTCACTTTCACATCCTAAAATTTGAGGGAGTGAGAATTCTTCAGAAGCATACAATCCAGTAGTCAGTTCAAAACCAGCATTTGCAAACTGAATTATAAGAACTCATTAAGTACTTTGTGTCAATAGAAATGGATGGAGGGTTTTACTCTGGCCATCTGACCACTGGCTTCTGAGGTGACCACTAGGATCCAGGGAACCTCATATTTTTCCTGGAGCATACCTGGAAAAACAATAAATATGGAGAACAAATCTAGGCATCCATCAACATTAGAGAAGATGTGCAAGTTCATTAGCAATCATGGATATGCAAATTAAAATAACAACTTTACACTGGTGAGAATGTAAATGAGTTGGCTAGATTGCAAGGTATAGAGTGCTCTTCAATATTGCCTGGGGAAGTATAACTTGTAGGGTTTTTGGAAAGTTTTGACAATATATGTTAAAAGTAAAAATATACGTATTCTTTGATCCAACTATTCTGCTTCCGGGAATTTATCACACAGAAATAAAATCATTATAACACACAAGCATTTTATCATTCAGTGTTTGCAGTTGCTAAAATCTAAAACCAAATAAACAAACGCTCACAAATAGGAAAATGGAGTTGTAGTCTATCAATACAGTAACATGCATTCAGTCACTAAGGAGATTAAAGTAGATCCGTCCGCTATAGCTTGGATGTACCAAAATGTATTTTTAAATCAGAACAGGTCAATTTCAATAACATCAAATTTTATAATATATGTAACTCCTTCATGGAGTTATATTTAATTGTTATGTTTATAGGTATATGCTTATGGTGTAACCCGAGAAGGAGCAATTTCATTTGAGAGTGGAACACAGAGAAAAAGGAGAGTAAAGTTAAAATGATGTTTAAAAAATGGGATCTGTGTTATAAAAATATGACATAGACCCATCAATGTAAGACTTACAGTGCATCCCATTTGCATATGAGCAAAGAGCTATGTAGGAGGGTATCACCCAAATGATGAGTAATGATGGGCTTTAGGGAGTTTCACTTCTTTTGTTATGGCTTTATTTTTATATGAATTTTTTTTTCAAAGCACTGTGAACAACAAAACCAAAGTGGTGATTTTAATCAAGATCATCAATTTGTAAGTAAGTAGACTAGATCTTAAGATGCATAGTTTATGTCTGAACAGGTGTTAAGGAAATAATGAGTTTAGTGGTTTGAATAGGAATGTCCCCCCATAGAGCTTTGCATTTGAATGCTTGGCTAGTAGGGAGTGGCACTATTAGAAAGTATGGCCTTGTTGGAAAAAGTGTATTATTGTGGAGGTAGACTTTGAGGTCTTATATGCTCAGCTACGCTATGCCCAGTGTGGCACACAATCTCCTTTTGTTGCCTGAGGATCAAGATATAGAATTCCCAACTCATTCTCCAGCACCATGTCTGCCTGCATCTGCTATGTTTCTTGCCATGTCGATAATGAACTAAACCTCTGAACTGTAAGCCAGCCCCAATTAAATGCTTTTGTTCATAAGAGTTGCCATAGTCATGGAATCTCTTCACATAAAACCCAAACTAAGACAATGAGTGTAGAAGAGAATTTTATTCCTGAGATGACTGACTAGTCAGCATTGTCTGAACCATCCCCAGAACTCGGAGCTTAGAGAAGATACTTCACCACATCTCATCTTTCAATCTCTACTACCTGGCATAGAGTAGCAAAATAGACTCCATTGCTAGAAAGTTAATCTAATATCTATAATGTGTATGGGGCTATTACTGTGGTTTTTAAGTTACACTTAACACATAGATAAGATTAATTTATAACCATTTATATTTATTTGTGTGAATATTCATCATCACATTTCTCACTGGTTTGAAACAGAAACACTGGATGTTACTGAATGGCTGAGCAAGCATTTCCATGGGATTTAAGAAACTGTTGAAGCTGAGATTTTCATGGGGCCATTAAGGCATTGAACCATTCAAATATGAAGAGACACAGGAGATCTGGATTGTACTATGACTTAAAATCTTACATTCCATAAAGCTCTAGGTTCTAAATAGTTTTCTGCTTATATACATTGTATAGCATGAATATTATATAATGGAGCCAATCATAGTTACTTATAGAAATAGATTTATAGAGTAAACTATTAGAAGTCTTTCAATAATATTGTCAATTATATTCAAAACCATTATGTTTTCATCAGTGTTGTTTTTTGTTTTGTAAATCACTGTTATTAACATATAAAGTAACTAATAAGATGATCAAAGGACTGGATAGTTTTATGGCTATGATTATGCTAGTGAGAGTACAGAACACAATGGATATTCAAGCTTGTGTCAGTAGACTGTGCTCCACACTCTTGTGCTAAATGATAACTCTGGTTACTGTCAACACCAATTATCTATTCAAATCTTAACATGACCTTGGGTAAATAGTATGTGGTTCAAATGACTTGTTTGGTGATTCTGATGTACATCAGATTCATATGGTTTCTCTAGTCGGACATCCTGTGATAGTTAATTTCATATGTCCATTTGGCTGAGCTATAGGATACTCATAATGTTTTAACATTTTATCTAGTCTATGAGAGCTAATCCAGATAAGATTAACCTTTGCATAGGTAGACTCAGTAAGTCAGACCTGCCTTCCCAATGTGAGCGGACATCAACCAATCCTGTGAGGTCTTGAAAGAAACAGAAGGTGGAGGAAGGGAAGAGGCACCCCTTCCTATGCCTGGTGTTACCCTGGGACATTGGTCTCCTGGATCCTGATACCATGAGTTCCTCTTACTATCAAATCTTTGTTTGCAGCTGGATGGTAGCACTGGCTTTTCTATGCATTATCTATGACTCAGTTTCTTCCTTTGGAAAATGGGCAGATCAATGTGACTTATAAGGGTAAGATAGTATAATTACTGTCAGATATCTTCAATGGGATCTGATACATATTATACCCTTAACGATTATTAAACATCATTGTTCATCAAACAACTCACCTTCTAAGCATGAAAGTGGCTGATAAGTTTTGTCATGAAAAGTTACAGTCTATCAATTAACAATAGATCACACAAATACTGTCACCACCCATGAAAGCAACAAGGAATGCCAGCCATCATGGGCAAAGCACGCTAAGCTTTGTGGCTTTCAGATGAAGGGTCCTCAGTCTTCCTGTGACTCATTTGTGGCCTGTGAGTAGGTACCAGCAAGCCACATAGGTGAGTTATTTGTTAGCCACCCTCACCCTGGTATAGTGTGCTTCTGGTTGTGCTGGAACAAGGATTACTAAGCATACCACAGAAAGCTGTCATAATAAATACTCATATCTGGGATGTTCAGGGTATAGATCATTCTCCTGAGCTGTGACACCATGAGTGAAAATCTTGTCAGCCTGGCTCATGCAAACACTGGGTTTTACATGGTGACCCGATCCTTAGAAGTCACAGTGCGACATAGCCACCGAATCTTGGAGGTAGAGAATCATGTCAACTTCCTTTGCCCAACATGAAGAGCAATCTTATTTTTTTCCCATGTAATTACAAAGAAATAAACTTTATTGGAATTGGATGATTCAGTATTTTGTTATAAATAGGACAAAGTTGGAAGTAAAATGAAATCATCATTTAAGGCAAGGGAGATGGCTCAGTTGGTAAAGTGTATGGATTGCTTGCCAGACCCGAGTTCAATCCCCAGAAACCCTATCAAAGAGCTGGGTGTGGGGGCACACTCTTCTGATCATAGCAATAGGAAGCTGGAGTGGGCAGATCCCTGGGCATCCCTAATTGATATGTTCCAGGCTAGTGAGAGACTCTGCCACAGTTTTCCCTTTCAGCCCAACAAATGGCTCTTTCTCTTATAGTAATAAATACAATACAAAACAACAGAGGTAATTAGGCCACAGTTATGAGGGTTATATGGCTTAGCGTACATTCCCAAAGTCCAGCCCATATGTATTTGGCACCTGACTTTAACATTCTACTATCTAACCATCTGTAGGGGTTAGATAAATTAGATTTAGAAACTATATAGGGGTTTCTGATACTATCTCTTAATTCGGGGCATGAAGAGCATTATCAGCATGATGTCAGGAAAAACAGGAAAGACTTAATAGACTGAAAAACAAGGTTGAAGTCAGGAAAAACAGGAAAGACTCAATAGACTGAAAAACAAGGTTGAAGTCAGGAAAACAGGAAAGACTTAATGGACTTGAAGAAACAAAGTATTTGGCCTGACATTGTTTTCAGCTGCTAAATGGGCAGAGCCCAAATTAAGCTGAAACAGAGTTCCTCCTATTTAAGGACAGTGCATGGAGCCCAGAGGGGGAAGAGGCCCCTGATGCTAGAGAGCTCCAAGAGTCCTGCTGAAAAAAGGGCTGGCCATCACTTGATGGCCAGATTTCCCTGAAGCAGAAAGAAGCTGGTGAGCAAAGAAAGCCTGAGCAAGACACCAAAAGGCCAAGGACTAAGCCCTGTGGCTCAGCTTTTGCCTAGAGGGGTTTGATCTGTCCGAACAGTGGCCTAAAAGAAATTGTGCCTGGCTTTAAGGACTGAGGCAGAGCAGCTGAGTTTCTGATTCAAAAGAAGTAAATTGACCTGCAGACGGCTGGGGTCTCCCACAGAGAAGAAAGCATGAAGCCTTATTTAAGGTGAGACTGCAATAACCAACTTACCCTGACGAACCTGCATCTGAGAGATCCAGAAGAAGGACTGCTAAGTGCGTTAAAGAATCTACAACAAAGACTGTGTTCCTGATGACTGAGGACCTGCCCCAGAGACTGTATCATTCTAAAAGGTTATGAAAGTAGTTGTTATAATTATCAATAGATTTAGTGGATAGGTTAAAGGGGTTGTAGGAATTTATAGGATTAATAGTTAAGAAATTGTTGGTGTTTGTTATAAGTGAATTTAGTAATAAATAAATAAGTGTTAAATAATAATTTAAAAGTTCGGTTACACCATCTCCATGAGTTTAAAGTTCTATATCTAACTCAACATTCATACTAACTTGCAACACAATTTTAAAAGCCTCTTCTTAGCTCTATAACACTCTCTTGACTCCTAAACAACTCAAAATTTAATTATGAGACTCTAGTTATCTGTTCTTCAACCACCTCAGAGACAAGTAGAAGATGAGCATCGAAGAATCTCCAGTGGTTGAATTGGTGGTAAGCCTTTCTCTTGGCAAGAAAAACCCCTTGCTTCAACTGTAGACAGACTGCTGTCCAAAAAGGACAAAACTTGGAAGCACGTAAGTCGACAGCCTAGCTCTGCCAAGACAGGGTAGGCAAGTCCTTCATAACCCCTGCTCTACAATCAATGTCTGTCAGAGAAATGGGGCCAAATGACTGAAGATTGATGCTGTAATGTATGAAGAGAAAATGGGAACTGTCCAGGCAGCTACTGGTATATCATTTCTTAGTTTTGGAAGCTGCAGGCCCTGTACTTCCTATAAAATCAGATATATTTACCAATATGTTTTTAAAGTTACTCTTTCTGTCTCTCTTTCTGGTCCAGCCAAGAATCACACAGCCTCTCAGTTGACCACTGTGATTCTGTGAATCTGTCCAATGTGATCCAGTTCCATGAGACCCAGACACCTTGATATATTCTCAAATGTCCAGACCATTGACCTCACACATGGTTCTTAGTCTCTGTTCTCCTGTCTTTTGTATTCAAGGGGTATATTGTACCTTCTTGCCATGAAGATCTTAGCTTGCCTTAATGGTATGGCTGGATTTCCTTCTAAAAACATCTATCAGGGGCTGAAAGCGACCATTTCATTATCTAAATCCACCTCCTAAGGATTCATGTATTTCCTTTTCCTTTGGGTAAGTTTTATGCTATTTGAAAACAGCCACACCTGTAGAGCTTTTCATGTTTATCCAACAGATTTTGTGACTGTTGTTGGATGAAGTTAGCATGATTAGGAGGTGTTTGCAATATATCTGAGAAACAAAAGGACCAAGTATATAGAACAGAGAGCAGGTGACATGTACAAGCAGCAATGCAGGATTGGATGTCTGCATAGTGGTTCCCTTTCAAGTGACTGAAAGTATGCTCTGGAGAAGGAAATGACTTTCAGAGAAGTTGGGAAAAAATGACATTTTCAATTCACTCTATGACACCCATGATATAACCATAGGATGGAGCTAGAGCACCCGAGCATGTAGAAACTCAGTCCTAAAGCAGAGAGAACTATATAGAAACTTAAAAACAGAAGACACACCACACACACACACACACATACACACACACATAGACACACAAACACACACATGCACTCACGCATGCACAAACACACACACACAGGAGTGAAATCTTGGCATTCTCTATTGATCTAGGGTTTTGGCACAGGGGTTAGTGCATTGCCCACTGTCAACTCCTCTGAGTCCCCATAATCCTTTTGTAATGACCCCAGGCAAGCTTCTGTCCTCAGAGCAGGGTGCAATCAATGGAGACGATCCTATCCCATTATGGAAATTAGTGATTCCACTTAATGTATGGGGTGTCCTCACAATTTACTGGTCTGAACTAGAGCAACATCAAGCGCTATTTTTCAATCCCCTTTATTAAAAGTGCTAGGTCTGACTCAGCAAACTGCAGGGCCTCACTGGCCTCTGGAGCTGACTGATGATGATAACTTCATTTATTAAGTTGATAGGCACAGTAGTGCTGCATTGTCACACCAGCCCCCATTTAGTTTCAGTCCTACCCAGTCACTACTGAAATAAATACCTGTGAACAATTTGGGCTACTCAAGACACACTGCGAAGAGGTGCTGAAAGCCATTCTGAACAGGAAAACATTGGAAATTTTATTAATTTTTCTTTTACTCTTGTCAACTTCTTCTTTATAAAAGACAGAGCAAATGATGTGGTGTGGGGGGAGGAGGATGTGCCACAGAGCAGAACAGTACAAGGTTTGAACTCAACTGGTCTGTGTTTCCTTCCAACCTTAGCCATTACCAAACTGTCTGCATAACTGATTGAACTGCCTTAATTCTCTAGTGACACAATAACCAAGCTATCTGTGTGAAAACAACAAGAACAACAAAACTCTTTTAGAAAATTTAAAAGTGTTTACGTATCCTCAATTTAAAAGCCTTAAAGTTTATAGGCTCTCAAGATGGCTAAGTGGATAAAGATGTTTGCTGCTAAGCTCAAAGACCCAAGTTCAACTCCTAGAATCCACATGGTAGAAAAAGAGGACCAATAATTTCTGCAAGCTTTCCTCTGACCTCTACAACCATTGGATGGCATGTGAATGTACACACACACACACACACACACACACACATACTTGCATACATGCACATACCCCCACGAACACCCACACACATACAAAGACACACATGCAAACACACATGAACACACACACGCATACATATGCACACACACAGACACAGACACACACACACATACACACATACTCTCTCACACTAGAGTTTTAAAAGAAAACTCTTTTAAAACTTTTTAAAAAGAAAAATAAGCTTTAAAATTAAAAAATTCCAGAGTGATTTAAATCTTACTCCATTTCTTCTTTTTTTAATGTTTATTAATTCAGGTTACATCTCTATCACAGTGCCCTCTTGCTACCCCTCTTAGTCCCCCCTCACACCCTCTACCCCTTCTCCCTTCCATCACACTCCTCCAGAGTGGAGTGTCCCTATATATCAGTCCCCTGTCCCAGTTCAGCAGTAGTATGAGGGCTCCTCATACACTGGGGGCCTACAAGGCAGCACCACTAGGGTAAAGTGTATCATTGACAGGTAACAAAGTCTATGTTCCTGCTCCCTTTGGTGCATTGGCTGTAGTATATAGCTATTCTGTACTATATGGCTAAAATCCGATTATAAGTGAATAGATGCCATGTGTGTTCTTCTGAGCCTGGGTTAGCTCACTCAGGATGAGCTGCTTCTCTAGTTCCATCCATTTTCCTTCCAATTGCTCCATTTCTTACTCTTCCCTTCCTAGATTCAGTTAGCCAGCTTTGAGCTTGAGGACACTGGCTTAGGAAGAGAATTGGTGTCCCCTAGAACTTTCTTATCTCATTTGTTTGCCTCTTTGTACTTAATTTCATGTGTATGGGGAGGGACCCTGGGAGAAGAGTAGGGTTGGGGAGAAAAACATACATTTTGGTTTATTATATGTTCTACTGGTTGTCACTGGTTCTCTGACTGTGAGCTGTAGTGACCCCATATAGTTGGATTCCTAATGGGGTGAGGCCAGCACAAGAGTGAGCTCCTGGATGGGATTTCCTTATATGAAGATCCTGAAGATGAAAAACAGGTTTTGCCTTGATATAGACTCAAACCTCGATTCATTGCCATAATAATGTATTTCAACTTTCATCCCAATTTAAAAAGCATCTTCTTAGAACACCCTCTTGATTCCCAAACAA
>CAJQZJ010033821.1:263693-276397 GCA_907164525.1 Lophiomys imhausi | reverse complement strand
AGTATCAGAAACTCCTATATATTTCCTAAATCTAATTTATCTAACTCCTACAAGCCAAACCAAGAGAGATGACCTTATGACCTTGTACTTACTTTGCACATAAACCACATTTTATTGATGAAAACTGGGGGTGCTTATTTGGGAATAGCATATTTAGGTAGGCCAAGCAGACCTTCACATGGAGGTATGATGCTCTGCTAGTTTTTATTACTGCTGCAACAAACTAACACGCAAATGCTAAGAAGTCAGACATGGATATACTAAAATTGCAGTGTCAGCAAAAGTATTCCTTTTGGAAAATTCAGAACAAACAGAATTTGTGTGTGTGTGTGTGTGTGTGTGTGTGTGTGTGTGTGTGTGTGTGTCACTACCATGTTGGTTGCCTACACTCTTTGCCTGTGTCCCCTTTCAATGTTCAAAGCCAAAACCAGCCAAGGGTTGGTTGGGTCTTTCTCAGGCTGTACCCTCTGGCACAGACTTATCTGACCCATCTGTCCCTGTGCTCACCTGAGGAAACACCTTTATTGTATTGGCTTGTGGGCATGTCTGTGGGGACATTTTCTTGATTGCCCATTGATATGGGAGGGATCAGTTCATTTTGGAAAATGGCACCCTTTAGGCCTGGGCTTTATAAGGAAAGTTGGTAAATGTAAAACTAGAAGCGAGACAGTAAGCAGCATTCATCCATGGTCTCTGCTTCAGTTCCTGCCTCCGGGTTCTTGCCTTAGTTCTTCCTTGGTTTTCCTTGATGAGGTTCTATGACCTGTAAGCTGAAACAAACCCTCTTCCCCTCATGCTGCTTTTGGTCATAGTGTCCATTACAGCAATGAAAAAACAAACTAGAACGAAGATGTGTTTTGATATTTATTGTTTGAATCTAGTTCACTGCTTCAAGTTCTGAGTGAGGCAAATGGATTGATTTTGTTACTCCCTAGTGGGCTTTGACTTGCAGGATTTCAGTTTCATTGAGGTATATTTGACAAAGTTCCATTCAGTATAGGTGTTTTAAGATTATATCTGAAGAATTAATTGTTATTTATATATTTGTTTATTAAGTTTTGCCATAGCAATCTGAATAGCTCAGACTGCCCTCAAAACACTACGTAGCTGGGATCCAAGATGGCGGCACCATGAGCGGATGTATTTTGATTTCAGAGTTAACAGTCACAAGGCAGCGAGTGTTGCAGGATGCTGTACAAACAGCACAACCCCTTCTAAATCTCACTCAGCTACCCAGGGACCAATGAGAGTCCCTGGGCAGGATGCTCCTTCCCACTCTTGGACACACAAGGAAGCCGCTGGACCCAGGAATCGGGACCACCCATCCCTCAACAGGAGAGACTCCAGTAAATTCCAATCTAAAACCCAGCAGGCAGATTCAGATCCCATGCAGGGATAATCCCCACACTGCTGGGCACCCCCAGGTCTCCCACAGACAATCCAACTACCTGGCAAAAAGTTGCAGCCCTTGGAAGTGAGCATAGCTTGGCTGCAAAGTGCCTCCAGACCCCAGATGGCAACACCACTGCTGTGACTTCACTCGCCAGTTTCCAAGCTGCGGGAGCTGCAAGACTATTGGGGCTGAAGGGCAGGCAGATTTACCCACTATAGGAACTAATCCTGGGCAAACTGTGAGATATTTGAAACTGTCATATATCAGACTTTTGTACTAGTACTGGCCCTTCTGGCAGGGAACCAGAGCTTACTTGTACACAGCTCCACCACCTGGATTAGTTAGGTATCCACCTAGGAGGCAGGGCTGAATGACTCACCTTATAGGGGTAGAGTAAGGCAACTTGAATCCTACACCAAAGCGCCCCCTTTGGACCCAAGTCCAGAAGACAGCAAAAAAAATTCCACATGGCCAGAGGCACCAGACCAAAAAAAAAACAAAACAAAAAAAAAAAAAAAACAGAGCAAAATGTCTCCAACAAAAGAAAGCAACGCTATTCCATACAGCCCGAACCACCTCACCACAACTGAAACACGTGAAAACGATGACAATTCAACATTATAGAAAGTGATAGAGTACCTTCAAGAAGAACTTAAATCTATGAAGGAATTCAAAGAAGCCACAATTTTACAAGTCAAAACAATGAATAACACCATTAAAGAGCTCCAAGCCAAGGTGACCCAGCTTCAACAGGAAAAGAACACAACAATGAAAGATTAACAGGCGAAAACAAGCAAACTGGAGAAGGAAATATACAAAATGAACAATACCATTCAAGACATGAAAATACAAATGGAAACAATAAAGAAAACACAGGCAGAGTTAAAAGAGGAAATGGAGAATCAAGGGAAGAGAACAGGAACTACGGATGTCAGTATCAAAAATAGGATGCATGAGATGGAAGACAGGATCTCAGGCATGGAAGATTCAATGGAAGAAATCATTACAACATCCAAAGAAAATGAGAAAGCTAAAAAATCTCTCACCCACAACATCCAAGAAATCAAGGACTCAATGAAAAGACAGAACCTAAGAATTATAGGCATAGAGGAAAGAGAAGACTCCCGACTCCAAGGTCCAGGAAATATCTCCAACAAAAATCATAGAAGAAAACTTTTCAAAACTAAAGAAAGAGATGCCAGTAAAAATCCAAGAGGCTTACAGAACACCAAACAGATTAGATCAGAAAAGAAACTCATCTCGCCACATAATAATAGAAACTCCAAATGTAGAGAACAAAGAAAGGATATTAAAAGCTGTAAGAGAAAAAGGCCAAGTCACATACAATGGCAGACCCATCAGAATCACACCTGACTTCTCCTCAGAAACTTCAAAAGCTAGAAGGGCCTGGACAGATGTCCTACAAGCCCTGAAAGAACATAGGTGGCCAGCCAGACTACTATACCCAACAAAACTCTCTATCAACATAGATGGAGAAAACAAGATATTCCATGACAAAATCAAATTCAAACAGTATTTCCTCACAAACCCAGCCCTACAGAAGATCCTAGAAGGAAAATTCCAACACAGAGAAGATAACTACACCCAAGAAAACAGAGGAAATAGAAACCTCCCCAGCAACTAAACAAAAAGAAACACAAGACAACCAGCTATACCAAAATAATGGGAAATAACAACCCCTGGTCACTAATTTCCATCAACATCAATGGACTAAACTCGCCAATAAAAAGACACAGATTTACAGACTGGATCCGTAAATAAGACCCATCTTTTTGCTGTATACAAGAAACACATCTCACTATTGAAGATAAACACTACCTCAGAGTAAAGGGCTGGGAAAAGGTTTTCCAAGCAAATGGCCCCAGGAAACAAGTTGGAGTAGCCACACTAATATCAAACAAAATAGACTACCAATTGAAGTTAATAAAAAAAGACAGGGAAGGGCATTACATACTCATTAAAGGAAATATCCACCAAGAGGTCATCTCAATACTGAACATCTATGCCCCAAATACAAAGGCACCTACATTTATAAAAGAAACACTTCTAAAACTTAAATCGCACATTGATCCAAACACTTTAATAGTGGGAGACTTCAACACCCCACTCACAGCGATGGACAGATCATCAAGACAGAAGCCAAACAGAGAAATAATGAGTCTAACAGAGATCATGAACCAAATGGACCTAACAGATATCTACAGAACGTTTCACCCAAACACAAAAGAATACACCTTCTTCTCAGCACCTCATGGAACCTTCTCCAAAATCGACCATATAGTTGTACACAAAGATAGCCTCAACAGATACAAGAAAATTGATATAACGCCTTGTATCTTATCAGACCACCATGAAATAAAGCTGGGTTTCAATAGCAAAAGAATCAACAGAAAGTCTACACTCACATGGAAATTGAACAACTCTTTACTAGAGGACCACTGGGTCAGGGAGGAAATAAAGAAGGAAATCAAAGACTTCTTAAAATCCAATGAAAATGAAGACACAACCTACCGAAACCTATGGGACACAATGAAAGCTGTGCTAAGAGGAAAGTTCATAGCACTAAGTGCCTTCAAAAGAAAATTTTGACATCTCATATTAGCCAATTAACAGCTAAACTGGGTGAATTGAAAAACAAAAAAAAAAAAAAAGAAGCAAACCCTCCCAAGAGGAGCAGAAGGCAGGAGATCATCAAACTTAGGGCTAAAATCATCAATTTAGAAACAAAAAGAACTATAGAAAGAATCAATGAAACCAAGAGTTGGTTGTTCGAGAAAATCAACAAAATAGACAGACCCTTAGCCAAATTAACTAAAAAACAGAGGGAGAAAACACAAATCAACAAAATCAGAAATGAAAAGGGAGAAATAACAACAAACATTGAGGAAATCCAAAGAATATTTGGATCCTACTTTAAAAATCTATACTCCACCTAATTTGAAAACTTAAGTGAAATGGACAATTTTCTTGATAGATTCCACCTACTGAAGCTAAATCAAGATCAGATAAACAGATTAAACAGCCCTATAACCCCTAAGGAAATAGAAACAGTCATTAAAAATCTCCCAACCAAAAAAATGCCAGGGCCAGATGGCCTTAGCACGGAATTCTACCGGACCTTCAAAGAGGAGCTAACACCAATACTCTTCAAACTCTTCCACCAAATAGAATCAGAAAGAACACTGCCAAACTCATTCTATGAGGCCACAGTCACCCTGATTCCTAAACCACACAAAGACCCAACAAAGAAAGAGAACTTCAGACCAATCTCCTTCATGAACATAGATGCAAAAATACTTAATAAAATACTAGCAAACCAAATTCAAGAACATATCAGAAGTATCATACACCATGATCAAGTAGGCTTCATCCCAGGAATGCAGGGATGGTTCAACATACGAAAGTCCATCAACGTAATTCACCATATAAACAAGATGAAAGAAAAAAACCACATGATATTCTCGCTAGATGCAGAAAAAGCATTTGACAAAATCCAACACCCCTTCATGCTAAAAGTTCTGGAGAGAACGGGCATTCAAGGACCGTACCTAGAAATAATAAAGGCAATATAGAGCAAGCCAGTGGCCAACATCAAATTAAATGGAGAGAAACTTGAAGCATTTCCTCTAAACTCAGGGACAAGACAAGGATGTCCACTTTCACCATATCTCTTCAATATAGTACTTGAAGTTCTTGCTAGAGAAATAAGACAACTAAAGGAGATCAATGAGATAAACATTGGAAATGAAGAAGTCAAATTATCCCTATTTGCAGATGATATGGTAGTATACATAAGCGACCCCCAAAATTCCACCAGAGAACTCTTACAGCTGATAAACACCTTCAGCAAAGTGGCTGGATACAAAATTAATTGAAAAAAATCAGAAGCCCTTCTTTATACAACAAACAAATGGGCTGAGAAAGAAATAAGGGAAACAACCCCCTTCACAATAGCCACAAACAACATAAAATACCTGGGGGTAACTCTAACCAAGAAAGTAAAGGACCTATACAACAAGAACTTCAAGCCCTTGAAGAAAGAAATGGAAGAGGCCTTTAGAAGATGGAAAGATCTCCCATGCTCATGGATAGGTAGGATCAACATAATAAAAATGGCCATCCTACCAAAAGCAATTTATAGATTCAATGCAATGCCTATCAAAATACCAACACAATTTTTTATAGACTTGGAAAGAGCTACTCTCATTTTCATATGTAACAACAAAAAGCCCAGAATAGCTAAATCAATCCTGTACAATAAAAAAAAACATCTGGAGGTATCACCATCCCAGATTTTAAGCTGTACTACAGAGCAATAATAGTAAAAACAGCATGGTATTGGTATAGAAACAGACCAGTAGATCAATGGAATCGAATTGAAGATCCAGAAATAGACCCACACACTTATGGCCACCTAATTTTTGACAAAGAAGCCAAAACGGCTCAATGGAAGGACAGCATCTTCAACAAATGGTGCTGGTCCAACTGGGTGTCCACTTGTAAAAGAATGAAATTAGACCCATACTTATCACCTTGTACAAAACTTAAGTCCAAATGGGTCAAAGACCTTAACATAAGGCCTGACACACTAAATCTACTAGAAGAGAAAGTGGGAGAAACCCTCGAACTCATTGGCACAGGTGACAACTTCCTGAACAGAACACCAACAGCTCAGGACCGGAGATCAACAATCAATAAATGGGACCTCATGAAACTGAAAAGCTTCTGTAAGGCAAAGGACACTGTCATTCGAACAGAATGGCAGCCTACAGACTGGGAGAAAATCTTCACCAACCCCACATCTGACAGAGGGTTAACATCCAAAATCTACAAAGAACTCAAGAAGTTAAATGCCAAGAAACAAAATAATCCAATCAAAAAATGGGGGACAGAGCTAAATGGAGAATTCACAAAGGAGGAATGTCTAATAGCTGAGAGGCACTTGAAGAAATTCTCAACATCCTTAATCATCAGAGAAATGCAACTCAAGACGACTCTGAGATTCCATATCACACCTGTCAGAATGGCTAAGATCAAAGCTCAAATGACAGCACATGCTGGCGAGGGTGTGGAGAAAGGGGTACCCTACTCCATTGCTGGTGGGAGTGCAGGCTTGTGCAACCAATATGGAGGTCAGTCTGGCGATATCTTAGAAAACTTGGAATAGCTTTGCCTCAGGACCCAGCCATACCACTCCTGGGTATACACCCAAATGCCTCTTCATGGAATCATAAGGAAGTTTCCTCATCTATGTTTGTAGCAGCCTTATTTGTAATAGCTAGAAACTGGAAACAACCCAGATGTCCCTCAACCGAAGAATGGGTTAAAAAACTGTGGTACATCTACACAATGGAATATTATTCAGCTATCAGAAACTATGAAATTATGCAATTTGCAGCTAAATGGATGGAACTTGAAAAGCTCATCTGCGTGAGCTCACCCAGACTCAGAAGGATGCATATGGCATCTATTCATTTATAGTAGGATTTAGCTATACAGTAGAAGGTATCGATACTACAACCAACACACCAAAGGGAACTTGGACATAGACTTTTTATTTTTTATTTTTATTTATTTATTTTTTATATATTTTTATATTTTTTCTATTTTTTAGTCTTTTTTATCTACTTGTCTGCTTATTTGTTTGTTTTTTAGTTCTCTCTCCCGGGCAATGAGACACTTTTCACTGATGGTAGTGCCTTGTAGACCCCCAATGAATGAGGAGGCTCTTGGCCCTCATACGACCTCTCAACTGAGATGAGGGACTGTTATATAAGGACACCCCACCCCAGAGAAATGGGATGGAAGGGTTAGGAGGTAAAGAAAAAAAAATGAAATGTGATGTTTCAGTCTTTTACTACTAATTGTCATAAACTGTTTATGATAATTAAGAAATGCAAACTAATGGTTATGCAAGCAGGTCATTCTGTTAGGTACTATGACAGCCCATTATAGTTATTTTCTAAGCTAATCAGAAATAAAGCTGCTAAGAGACAAGCAACATCTGCTTACACTAATAGAAGAGACAGATAGGGCCTCTTCAAAAACCTCAAGAGATCTGCAGAATATGGCATTCAAACATGTTTTCGTAACTTTAGATGTTTTTATATCAAGACATATTAACTCCTGACAGCACCCCCTATTCTACCCCAAGTAGAAGATAAGCATCGAAGAATCTCCAGTGGGAGATGATTGAATTAGTCACAAGCCTATCTCTTGGTAGGAAAAGCCCCTTGCTCCAACTGTAGACAGAATGCTGTCCAGAAAGGACAAAACTTGGAAGCAGGTAAGTCGACAGCCTAGCTCTGCCAAGACAGGGTAGGCAAGTCCTTCATAACCTCTGCTCTACAATCAATGTCTGTCAGAGTAACGGTGCCAAATGACTGAAGATCGATGCTGTAATGTATGGAGAGAAAATGGGAACTGTCCAGGCAGCCACTGGTATGTCATTTCTTAGTTTTGAAAGCTGCAGGTCCTGTACTTCCTATAAAATCAGATATATATATCCCTCTCAGGTCTCTGAGGTGGTTGAAGAACAGAGAGCTAGAGTCTCATAATTAAATTTTGAGTTGTTTAGGAGTCAAGAGAGTGTTATAGGTCGAAGAGGATACTTTTAAAATTGTGTTGCAAGTTAGTATGAATGTTGAGTTAGATATAGAACTTTAAACTCATGGAGATGGTTAGATAGTAGAATGTTAAAGTCAGGTACCAAATACATATGGACTGGACATTGGGAATGTACGCTAAACCATATAACCCTCATAACTGTGGCCTAATTACCTCTGTTGTTTTCTATTGTATTTGTTATTATAAGAGAAATAGCCATTTGTTGGACTGAAAGGGGAAACTGTAGGGGGAAATAAGATATACCTTAAATTAAAAAAAAAAGGAAGAGGTTGGGGGGTTGAGGGTGGGAGGGTGGGACTGGAGGGGGGATAGGGAGGGGAATGCGATTGAGAAGTAACTTGAAGAAGGAAAAAATAAAGGAAAAAAAAAAACGAAAAAAAAAAACACTACGTAGTTGAGGATGACCCACATCTGATTTCCTGCCTCTACCTGCTGAGCGGCTGGGTTTACAATCCTGTGCTGCCTCCTCTGACATTGAGATTTCAAGAGTAAATGTGAAGTGACTACCTCAAGTGAATTATTTATTTTTAAAAATCTCTTCTAGTTCCCATGTGTGTGAATGAAATTGCATGTAAGACCTACCTGTCAGTTTTGAGTACACAGCACTGTGTTATTGATAATCATTTTGCACTCTGCTTCTGTGACTTCATCATGTTGCATAGAGAGGCTACCCTATAGCACACTTGTTTTAATCTGTCTGACTGATTTCCTCTTCTATACTGCCTTTAATGTTCAAACATTTATTAATATCAGGACTGTCTTCTTTTTATGGCTGAATAGTATTCCCCTGAATGAGTCTCCCTGTTTTAAATCCAGTTATCCATCACTATCCACTGAGGTTGTCTTGAGTTTGGGCTATTATGAATAATAATAATGCAATGAAGAGAAGTATGAGGATATGTCTTGGAGAGCCTGATTTTATTTCTGGAGTTATTTTATCTGTGAGGTTCTAACATATAGTATGATGAGCGTAGTAAATTCAACTGTGCTGCACACACACACAAGTGCTAAATAGATGAGAGTCTAATAGATTCAGTTGTACGCATGTGCTGATGCTCATTGTACACCAGCAACAGAACCCCTCCCAGCATGGTGACACAGTGAAGTGAAAAGAATACATGCTGTGGAGTGAGGAAAAGTGTGCATATGTTCTGAGTCCTTTTCTGGTTTAGAACAAAAATAATAGCATCTACTTTAGATATAGTTACCATGAGAATGTTGAGAAATAATGTATTCAGATTGCATAATGCATTCTTCATATAAATCAAATAGAAGATTCTGCAGTCCAGGGAAACAATGTTTAAAATAGCACTGTCTGGTGTAGGTATAGTGTAAGCCATATAAGAACTTTAAATGTTCTAGACCAACCATGCCTTAATAATTTAAATAAGTAAGCAAAATTAATTGCATTAATGTTTTGTTCACCCTAAATAGAAAAAAAGGTACTGTCAGTTCAATATGCAACATGTTGGTGCTTGTTTCCTTGTACTTCCTTTGGAGAAGCCTGGAAATTCTGTGCACACTCACAACAAGAAAACACTTCAATATAGATTCTGAATTTTTATCAGAAAATTAAGTTCATTTCATAGAAAATATAGAAGCACCCATAAATCCCAATTGTTACAAATGTTCTTCACTGACTGCCAATAATAAAACCATAAGAGTTATCAGCAAGAAGGCTCAGCAGACTCAGGATGAAGGGAGAGTACCAACTCTCACAAGCTGTTCTCTGACTTCAACCCATGTGCTATATAGCATGTGCCCTGGCACCCACCCCAATTTATAAAAGTTTTAAAAGCTACCAGGTTGTAATGCAAATTCATTAAAAATTGAGTTCTTCAATACTGCTGGTCACATTTCTGGTCTGTGGCAAGAGTCAGATTGATTTCTGACCAATCACTGGGCATGCAGGCAATAGAGAAAGGTGTCCTCTAACTTTCACATAAGCAGGTGACCACTCACAAGTCTCCTCGGGCCTAAAGAAGGTACTTCTAACACAGCAAAGTCAAAGGCAGGGTTTTAAAAATTGCTAGAAAACTTGTCATTTTCTATAAAGACTGCAGGAACAGAAGGCAAGGATTAAAAATGGGTTCACAGTCTTCTCCGCCTGCCAACAAGTTGTTTTCTTCCAGCAAAATAAACACACAAGGGAACTGAGGGATGGGACAACAACCTAGTCCAAACTTCAGTGATTCCTCTCCAGAATGGAGACCCAAATCACAGCCATGAAAAATGAAGTAAGGGCCTGGTTTAGTGGGTTGCTGATAGGAACTGGCTATGGGGGAAATATGACTGAAGAGTTAGCTGTGTGTTAATAACCAATAGGTCATCAGAGGTGAAAAGAAAATGCTTAGAAAGAGCCAATGGGTCATGATAGTGGGAGTCAAAGGATTAAGTGTGAGAAAAGAAAGCATCAAGTAAATACAGTGGAGAAAAGTTCCCATGTGCAAGAGATATCAATATGAGAACCTCTTAGGAAGTGCTGGAAAGAACTGGGCCTACAGCATTAAAAGTCAGCCTTTTGGAACATGGGAATGAAGGCATTAGTCTGGTCCCGCTCTCAAAGAGAAAACAGGCTTAAAACATTAGAGAATGAAGTACATAATTTTTCTAGCTGAGGCACATCATTTTATAATGAGAAAACTGAATTCTATCTCATCTTAGATCTGCAACCTTGGGATCCTAGATGTCAGACTAATGTTCAGTCCATAAATTTACTGTTATTATTTTCAAAAAAAAAAAGCAAAGAAATGTGTTAGGAAATATGTAAATCATCAGTGGATTACATACTTTATAATTTGTGAGAAAAGTGGAAATTGAAGCCATAGGTTAGATAACCCAATGATTAGGATAGAAAGTCTTACTGTGACTACATAGCGCTCAACGACATGACAAGTCTATGTGGCTGTTGAACCCTTAAGTTGGGCTAGTTTGAACTGAGCTTTACATTAAGTATGAAATACATGCCAAATAAATTTGTTAGACTCAGTATCCAAAAAATAATAATAGTCTCACTATTATATGGCTGTGCATTAAAATACATATTTGTATTGATTGCATACTGAAATCAAACGGCTTTTAATTTTACTAAAATTTAAAAGCATATCAGTGAATGTATTTAAGACATTTTAATATGCATATATATTAGTGTACTTATCAGAATGCTTGTGTCAATGGCTCTCTTCTATTTCTGTTGGCCTAAACAGATAGAGAGCATGTTCTGAATACAATAGCAGAATGTCCTCATGTCTTCAATGCTTCATGTCCTGTTGCTAACCTGCTTTTTAAAATACAAATTAAACTCTTTGGCCCTCGTGAGGTTTAAGTATGTCTTTAAGAGCCAACATTCAGGTTAAAAATAGCCTTTAAAAATTAGCATCCTTTCGAAAGAACTAAATAGGAAAAAACAAGCCATTCTATTGCATTGCTTTGTAGTCTTACGATTGCCTAATGAATTAAAGCGTCTGAAACTCTGGTGTGCTTGGCCATAGCTATCCTCTATTTCTTCTCTACAGCTGTATTGTGTTGTAATAAAGACTATGAAAAAGGTATTTTGGGAAATAGCCTCCGATATGAAGTGGCCATCAATATGCATGCTATATGTGATGGAGCTCGAGAGATGTGTAAGAGAGGCCCAAATAGGTTTGGCCTACTTAAACACATGCTTTCTGCTCACCAGCCAACAAATTGCTTCTATATATTACATAAGACTAAATTAATACCTACACGAAGACAGTTTATTGTGGATGATGGATCATGGGTTTGCTACTCATACATCCGGAACAGGGCCCTGGAAATCACATCATCATTGCATTCCTAGGGAAAGAAATGATTGCCACATCCAGGCATGTTTATCATGAAGAAAGGACAGTCTGAGCCCATCCACTTGCTGAGGGAATACTGCCACTTTTCATGGTGAGTGCTCAGAGGGAAGACCCTGTTGACTGCCAGGTGCCAGTAGGGATATTATTTCCGTCTAGGAGATAAGGAACGCTAGGCTCTATTTTATGGTTCGCATTTATTCAGTTTCTGAGGCCTAAGATGAGTGTCATTTTAATAACAGTAATGTAAGTAGTATCTACTCTTCTTTGAAGACAACAGTGTCCCATGGAGACCCCCAGCCCCAATGGTGCCAGTCCCAGAAAAAAAAAATGTCAGAGCAGAATGAAGGGCAGACTAAACCAAAGGGATGGGTCTTCTGTCCTATCTCCTGACAAACTTCTCTGGCTGCATCAGCAAAAGTCAAGTACAATCGATACTTATGAAACAACCACGCAGCCACCATCAGAGACAGAGCAGGGTTGGAGTGCTATTACCATAAGTGGCTGAGTCGTTGATGTGAATGTGTATGTCATCTTGCATATTATTTGCATGTTATTTGGTGCAGGCTTGCCAATAAATAAACACAATTTATCAACGTGCACAACCTACTCTGACCCTTGGAAATATGCATGGAGGAAAACACACTAGCTCTGCAAACAATGACTATTTGTTTAGCATTAAAAATTAAATGAATAGTTCAGACACAAAGAGTAAGTTTCTAATTTTAATGCTCTCAACCAAGTAACGTGCTCCTAGTAGGAAAGTCCGTGTAGTGGATAATTTTAGGTTCTATGGTGTGTGTGTGTGTGTGTGTGTGTGTGTGTGTGTGTGTGTGTGTGTG
>CAJQZJ010033821.1:199705-254790 GCA_907164525.1 Lophiomys imhausi | reverse complement strand
TTATTTTTGCACAATAAACAATGGTCAATACCACTTTAGCCAAATAAACTACTAATTTTGTATCAATATACAAAGGTATAAGGGCATATTCAATAATCTGCCCCTTCTTCTTAGACCTTCCTGTGCTATGTCTATATCTCATTTTTCTCAAGCCCATGCACTAGGGGTATACCCAGTTTTAAATGATCTGACTTATTTTATTTTCAGTACATTTGTGCTTTGTCCTTCTATGCAAGGTGAACAACATCGGATATAAAATTAAACTGAACTTTTCTACAAAGATAGTGAAAGGAGTAAACAAGATCAAATCCATACAAACTTGGGGCAGTTTCAACTGGAGACTGAAGTTCATCGTTTTAATTAAAATGGAATTTGTGATAAACCCTAAATTCTCAGACAGAAAATGATTAGCATGAGGCCCAGTATAGTATGAGATCTAAAAGATTCAAATCAGGAGAAATTAGAGAGTGACAAATATGGCAGATAAGAGTTGCTTGCTCTAACAGAAGATAGTTAGAGCAGAGAAGATATAATATAGGCTGTGGGAAGTGAATTGAAATTTCCATGTGTGAAGAACAGTATGGGTTTAAAAAATTTTGTGTAGAAGAATTTGTAAGACAGTGAGAACAATGCCCCATGTGGAGTTGTCGACACCATTATGGGATCGGCATACCACTTACCAGAGCAGACCTAGCAGCAGGCAGATATCATCATCAAACTGTGAAGTGTGTTTTTCAGTTTTTCTATCTCTCCTACCCTTTTCTTCTCTCCTTTAGGGTTCTGAGTCCTTTCTTTGAGCTGTGTATGGACAAGCAGAGAGGTTCACCCAGTGGGGAGTGATTCTAAGTACAGCTCACTGTCTCTAGCCTCTGAACAACACTTTGAGCACTCCTGCTCCTAACTGGTGAAGGGTTTTAGTCCCACTATACATGTAGTCAACCTAAAGCACACCCTATATCCAACCTGATGGTGGGGTAGACAAGAGAAAGGATAGAAGTGAAGAAACTTTAGAAGGACGCCTTCTCATTTCACAGTTGAGAAAACAGAGGTCTCAGAAAAGTTCAATAATTTACGTGAAGCTATACAGCTAGTGAATGACAAAGCTGGGACTAAATCCCACTTCCCTTATCTCCAAGGTCTTTTTCTTTCTTTTATGTCACAGAAAGAGAGGAAAGAACCTAGTGGAGTCATCCTTCAGTCAATGATATATATATTCAAGATATAATCTCTCCTTCACTCCTTGGAATTCAAATGTAACTGCCTGTGTCTTCCTCTAAATCTAGAAACACCCAACCTAATACTCATTGAATTGCTATAGTTTTAGGCCAATTTAACATGTACATACCTCCTGATTTTCTGTTTATTTAAATCAGACAGTAACATCACCCTTTTATGTGCATACAGAATTTTTTTTCCTCTGTGTTGTTATCCATTTACTTTTCACTGTGATAGAATGAATGAATTAGGGAAGAAGGATTTATTTTGACTCACAGTTTGAAAGATTCCAGGCTGTAGGAGGCTGGCTCCTTTGGAGGAAATGGGCTTTAGTACAGCACCGTGGTGGCAGGAGTGTGTGGAGAAGGATGGTACTCATCCCATGACAACTGGGAAGCAGAAGTGGAAGAAACTTCCTGCGCCATTGGACTTCCTTATTTGTTCCTTTTTATTCCACTTCAAGGCCCAGTATATTGGGTGGCTCTAATCATGTGCAAGTTCAGCCCTTGCCCTTTCAGTGAGCTGTCTCTCCAAATCTCAGATATATCCAAAGGTGCAATGACTATTTCAGCGCTCCAAACCTTCCAACATTCATTTACTGATCCCCTAGATACGTCTTAGTTCTATGAAGTTGGCAATCAAAGTTAGCCATCACACCATTAGGTTTTAAGGAAGAAATGACAGAGGGGTGAAGAGAGGGGGTGAAGGTAGGGTCATTGATTTTGATTCTAGTTGTCTAATCATTCTTTAAGGCAAAAATATTTTCTTCTTAAAGTCCATGAGGAGGGAGTAGGGAAGAAGGCGAGGTGAGGCATCACAAAGCCATAGAACAATGGGCCTGGTTAGCATATGATCTGAGATGTGCCATGTGAGACTTATGGGGATGATTAACGTGTGACAGTGAGAAGTGGTAGTGATTAAGCTGCCTGCGATTCCCAGAAGGCAGGGAGGCTGAGTATGTTCCAGTCAGTCCTGTGTGTTTAGGGCCTGCTTACCTTCAGGGACCTATTTTTCTCTAACTATGTGACACACAACCTTTCAAAGATTGTCTCTGTACGTTTCTCCACCGACTCTCAAAAGAATTTTATAAAGTGAGCTGAGCAGCCATTGTGCTGTTGAGAAGACTGAGGTACAATGATGAGGTCTGGGTGATCCCTGCTCAGTGTCACATCAAGAAAACAGCAAAGAGAAAACAAGAGATGGACTCCCAATCTCTTAAACTAATGGTGGGAAGACCGTACGAGGGAAGCCAGATGTAAGCTAAGAGAGTCCAGTTGCATGAAAACAATCCCATATCCCATCAAGCTTTCCTCTGTTGCAGAAACAAGCTCTCTTCAGGTTTCAAAGCTGCCACTTGTAGATGTCCTCCAGCCACAGAGTCAGATGGAATGCCACATCACACTGCACAACCACATTCTTATGCCGCAGAAGGACAGTGCCAAATCTGACACAAAGAGACGGGATTGAATCTTCTATGCATGGATATGGCAAGGCTGAAGAGGATTCACACAGATACAATCTGTCTCTGGAGATCATTAGAAAACAGAGCAGGGGCCACTTGATAAAACTCTCTCTATTTTTCAAATGTGGCTGCTTAAATTTGAATTGAATGTGTTTGGGGATTTTCTACAAAGGGAGTCACTTGGATGACTGCCGGTTCTTGTTATCAGTCATGTTTTATTATTGAGAGGAGGAAGGCCCACAGGAGCTTCAGAGCCCAGGCATATGTTTCAAAAAAGAAAGAAAAGAAAATCACTAAAACAAAACAAACAACAACAAAAAAACAGTACTCAAAGATAAATTAAAGATTCAGTATGAAAGAAGGTTGTTCTAGACATTTTATTTTATGCTTTTTAATGTTGGGAATTGAATCCAGATGTATGCTAGCCAACTCCTCTACTACTGGGATACACTGTTAATACCTCCACAGAACTTATTCTAAAGATTGAAGGAGAGTATCAATAAACGTTATTAGTCTATTTCATTAAACATCCACCACTGACTATCATATCAAGCACTAGATGAGAGTGCTCATGCTGTATAGCCATACAGCATGCATTAGAGAGGAAGCCAGAAGAATTGTTCCTCGTGGTGGCTTTTACTAAGTACTAAGGTAAACTATGCTAAGCCAGACATCGTCTTGTTGACTAGAAACCAAACTCTCGCATATAGACACAGGTGGTATGGGACACAGGTAAGAGGTGGCAAACTGAACAGCAGATGCTTATATCCATCACCGTTTTGGGGAGAGGGAAGAAGAATCAGCTAAGCTTTAAAGGGACGGAGGGCCATAGTGTTGGGAGATATTGGCTGTGTTTTCAGGGAGTACAGAAGGAAAGATATTTTTGTTTTTCTAAAGCAAAATTATCTATGTGGTCTTCATTTCCTTTCAGTACTGTATTATTCAGGGTGTTAGACTCCATATATTCATGGTTATTTGATTGACTTTCCTGCAAGAGAATTGCTAGTCCAAATGCCAACCACATGGAGAACCCAGTGACTTCCATGCTCATGGATCTTGCATCTCAGCAATCTCAGACTGGCTCACAAGGCCTGGAAGATTCCTGGAGAGCCATTGATCTTCAGTCCAGGCTGGAAGGTTGAAGAAACTGGGGTCTGATGTCAGGGAAGGATGAAGTAGCAGCAACATAAATAGGATGGATGCACTCACAAGAAAGAAGCAGAGACTGGAGGCAACGCTGCTTCTCCTTTTTATATCTGGACAACTGCCAGAAGGTGCTGTGTACTCTGGGGGTGGGTCTTCTCTCAGTTAATCTTTTTCTGGAAATACCTTCACAGACTCATCCAAGGGCGCGTCTCCTCAGTGGTTCCTGATCCATTCAAACTGACAATCCAGATGAATGATGGCAAGTTACTAAGTTAACTGTGAGGATGACGGGCAAGTCTCTCGAATGCTTTCATCTCTTATGAAAGCAATTATACTCCTTGCACATAGCCAGGGTTTCTGGAAGTCAAGAAGCAACAGCACTTAGTGAAATTCCATTGAAATACGGTAAGTGCTATAAAAGTGTGAGACATTAATACCATTTTTCCCTGTGTAACCCTGGAAGGGGGGATCCAGTGGTGTACCTGGTTAGAATGAGGATCTGCAGTTGACTTGGACTGATCCATAACAATAGGAGGCAATTCTCATCATTTCTTTATCAGTCTTTTTTTTTTTTTTTGTCAAAGAAAACAGAAATTGGGCAGGACTTAGGTGTTAACCCTTTGGAATGTGATTTTGATAGCCAATAGGTATTTATAATTAATGTGCAATAACTTATTATGCACATCTCTTTAAATTTAATAGACCCAGTTAAGGTAAGATCATTAAGCACCCAATTGAATGTTAAACACGTATATTTGGGATTTAACGACTATGCAGCAGATGCAGGATGGATTATGGGATTGTTAAAGGATATTAAGAAAGTTGTGACTATTGTGGGGAACTTCATTACGAATTTAAACAATCTGTCCTTTGAAATCTGCCCCAAATTCTAAGTGGGTGATGTCTGTTCTGGGAGCAGGAACGCCACTGACAGCATCAAAGTTTAAATGGATCCACACTGAAGGGGACCTTAATGCAACAGCCCTCTAATTAGCGTGAGATATGACAACAGCAAAACAAAGCCACCGAGCGTCTCCAGTGACAGGTGCTGTAGACAGCGAGGCTGATGAAAGATTCTGCAATTAAAGACTGTGCATGAAGATTAATGGTGTATTATCTTAAATTAATGTAAGGTGGATTATCAGAGATGAGTGTCTGCCTAGCAATCTTCCCCCCTTTTTCTACTTCCTCAAATTCATTTCCAGGCCATTGGTCCTCCGCCCTTCCCTCCTAAAACTGACTTTCAGTAGAGAATATTTTCTATTCCTGTGTTTGCCTTCATGACTCACCTGCCTTGACCCTGCATTTTTTCCTTTTTCTCTCCCCAACTCCCACTGCATCCTCCTCACTGTCCTGCATCTCTCTTTCTCTTCTCAAATGATCCCACTCTTAGTGTCTAGATCATTTCCTGTACTCTGGTATCTTACTAAATCTTCTCACTCTTTAGCAACAGGACATTGGATTATGAGTTAGTCTACTTGAAGATCAAGGGTCTCACTAAATTCTGATACCCAAAGTGCCTTATTTAATCAAATAAATAATTAAAAATATACTTTTTTTCTCCATTCCCTTTTAAATAAGTATTTGTTGAGAGTCCCCTAAGTGGCAAGCAGTGTTCTACAATACTGGTATTCTACAATACCTGTAACATAGCGTAAGAGAACCAAATCTTCCTTATCATTTCCAGTCTAGTTGAAAGAGCGGAAGATTGTCACAAAAGCAGGAGTGGCAACTGGCAGTAGCTTCAGAGGAGGAAAATAAAGTGCTAAGGAGGGAAAGGGAGTGCCAGGGCAGGGCTCACTGCTTCTGAGTGCTCTCAGTGACAGCAACATTTCAGCATCACTCTGAGGAGGGTACAGCGGGAAAACTAAAGGGGCCAGTCTTGAACTCAGAGAGAGAAATGGGAGACAAAGTCAGAGAGGTGCAGGAAGAGGTCAAGTTGCACAGGGACTGACTGGTAATTTAAACACTGGCAAACTCGTCAACGCACGAATTCAGGAGACAGTTTGGGCCATAGGGGACACAAAAGCAAACTAAGCTTTAAGATCGCCCCTCTAGCTCCTGTGGAGTGGCCCCCTCTTTCTCGGGGACAAAGAGAAAACACAGAAACAGAGCAGGATGGTGAGATAGCTTCCAACCTTGAGCTGCAGAGAACAAGGATTGGCCAGATGTTGCGTGCCCTCTAAGACAGTTTAGCAGTGCTTGCTGACAGATTGTAGGACAATGCTTCTGGTACCCAACAGTTAGAAAACTGAAGTGACCACTTACTGGGAATAAAAGTTTAGTGAGAGAAATCAGGACTTCCTCTGTGCACATTAAGTGGGCAACTGGGTACAGAAATCTGAATTTCAGAGGAAACTTTCAGGATGAAGCTACAAGTCCGGGCAGTGTTCACAAAGGGTATGAGAGGCTTTGCCCTCGATTGTTTTGGAGAGTGAGTGAAGACGGGGAAGAAGCGGGATTCAGCGAACAGAGCTCTGAGTACTTGGTGTTGTGGGTTGCAGAGTGAAGGGCAAACCGTGCTGGGCACAGAGAAGCAGCAGCTGCACTATGATGTGGAAAGGGAGGAGAACAGATAGCTGAAGTATCTCACATGGGAGAAAATGGTCAACGTGTCAAGTGCTTTGGGTGGGATGAGTGAGATCAGAACTGAGAAACATGCTTTGTTCCATCAGCATCCCGGGTGACCTTGTCAGGAGCTATTTCCGTTAAGTCCTGGGTTAAAAGACCGATTGGCATATATTAAAGGGATGCTAGGGAAGGACCTAGAGAGTGAGAATACCAGCCTTCCTGGGAGAACGTTGCTGGAAGGAGTTGAAGACAAGGAGTAACAGCAGGAGAGAGATGCGGGATCAAGGGGAAAATTAATCTTTAAATTTAGTGAAAAATAATGGGATAATATGAAAGATATTATATCATGTTTGTATGCTGTTAGGAATGATCCAGAATAGAGGGCATTTATAAGATTCAGGAGAGAGATGGGACACCATTAGAAAATTATCCCTAAGTAGGCAGTTGAGGAGGGAACCTGTTACTTGTAAGGGACTTGAGATATGATCAGTTCATTCAAAGTAATAGAGAGAAAGCAGCATATATGGATACAGAGAAGAACGGACTTGTAAATATGATGGTGAAAGGATATGGGCAATCTTTCCTGCCTTTCATTTTACAAACATGCACATGCACACAGACAAACACAGGCACATACACACTGTATTTGTATATGGTTGAATATGAAGACAAGCCATCAACTGAGAATGAGAACAAGTGATTTAAGACAGAAATAGCATCATGAAAAGAGACTTACTAGGATTGCTGAGCAACTTTAATGGTCCATTTGAACTCAGTGATTATGAATTGTAGTTAGCACCAAAGAGTGAGAAAGCAAGAGAGTGAGAAGAGAGAGAGAGGGAAAGCATGGCACCCCCTCACATACACAGAGAAAGAGATATCTCAAGATCCAGTTAACTAAGTTTCAGACTTGTGAAGAAAAATAAATATAATTAAAAGAGGGACAGTATAGATGAGGTCTATTTGATGGCATGTTTAAAACAATAATGGATGTAGATTTGAAGCTGGGCATAGTGGAGGTTGTTCTGTGGCCTGGCAGAATGAGCAAATGTATATTATTATTATTATTATGGGAAAGAGTGAGCTGGAGAGATGGAAGGGGTGTAGTTCCCATTAGAGAATGTGTGAGACAGCTAGCTACAACAAACAGCACAGTTGGTGTTGTGTCCAACAGCATGGAGTTCCTTCTGGGCATCACTGAGGAAGGAGGATGTTCCTATGGTCTGGAACTGAGGGTACCCACTCTATCTGCAGTGTTGGGTGAAGGGCTGAAGGAGTAGAGACTCTGCTATGTTCAGAGAGTGTGTAAGAGACCTTGTGTCTGCAAGAGTCCTATGCTTACGTTGGAGGAAAAAGAGGGGACTACTCTGAAAAGTGTTTGAGACTAGTCAGAAATATGGTGCTGGGGTCTGAAGTTCCAAACAGCACAAAGAAAGGAAATGGGGAACAGAAAGGGAAAGAGTTGGGGGTGTCCAGAACAATATGAGGATGGGGAGTTGGGAATGTGAGGGTCAGGTAGTAACAACTGAAAAGGTAACAAAGAATTATTACTCTTGACTCCTGACAAAATTGATATTGCCAAGACTACAACATTGAATTTCAGGAAGAGAAGAAAAAGGAAGATGGTATCTTACCAAGAGCAGACAGAATACTGAGCCCTTGTTTGCTCCATCTTGTCTGATCCATGATTCAAGTCAAGAAGGACCAGTTTTGTTGGGAGTCACTGCTTTCAGTACTGCCAGTCCTCTCTCTCCGGACATTCAAATGACTGTCAAGACATGGCTCAGTCAGGATCCAATATTGACACTCAGGTGTCTGGTCTGTAAAAGGGCAACAGTAGCAGCTAAAGAGGATGCATTAGCAGCACACATTGAGGGGGGACTGCAGGTGGCACTGACCACTTTTGACACATTACAAGAGACAGTAGCAGATCTCTGCTTGGGAGTTACAGTCACCAAAATATACTGTGAAGAAACTAGGTCCAAAATTTGATGCTGCAATCACACAACGCACACACGCACGTACCCACACACCCACGCACATACCCATGCACCCACGCACGCATGCTCGTACGCACACACTGCATTACAGAGCCATCACTAGAGATGAGCTCTGCACTGAGATAAATTCTGTAACTTGGGTGTAAATAATGTAGGCTTTGCTTCTTGGTGAGGGAAAGCGTGTGTCAGGGTGAGCTTGAACATTTTAAATGTTAAGCTCTTGTCGGAGGGCAGGTGGGACAGCCTATGATCCCTGCTTTCTTTCTTCCTTTTCCCAGATGTACAGAGTTGGGCTCTCAAGTGCAAATCGTTGAGTGCCCTCTCACCCTCATCAAACAGTCTCCACCATCCTGTCACATCCATTCATCTTTGGACTTTCCCACACTGCACTGCACTCACACCCCAATCCAGATTACTCAAATGGCAGTGTCACCTGGCCACAGAGTCCCATTACCTCACCAGCAACACAGGGGACATGTTTTTTCCTGATCAAATGAGATTCGGTTACATGTCAGGGAAAACCAGCATCAGCAGCTTGTGTCATTTAATAAAACCTAAAGTTACAAGTGTCCTGAATAGTTCCCTTAGAAGCTATTTTAAGTGGACAGCCCTTCCCCAGAAAACCCCATGAGTGCAGAATAACAGAAGTTAATTTTAGCAAGCACTTTTTAACCTACATTTGGGGACAAAAATGCCAGGAAACCTATTATATAATTGAAGTAAAAAGAACCCCTCTGGGTGTAACAAAAAGTTGTCTGTCTCAAGTTACTGCAAATGGAAAAATGATATACTGAGGAGCCTGGTATTTGAGAAGCCCAATAGTGGGGAACTTTATTTGCTGAGAAGGCAAATGAGGGAGCCTGGGTATTGAAGAACGCTGGACACTGAGCTGTGAGGCTGCTGGCAGGCTCCCACTGGGGATTTCTGTTCCAGGTGGACTCAAGAGTGCCCCTGAAATTTCAAAGTGAAGTATGAATATCAAAACGCTAATTTGTTCATCTGTCAGAGCACCCTATGAGTCCCAGATCCACTTTGAGCCTAAGTGCTTTGCAGGCTGAGGGTCCAGAAGAAGAGAAGGGAAGTATTCTTCAACCTACCTTCAAACAGATTACCTATGTCAATGTCTGCCCTGCCCAGTCTCCTGCACTGTCCTCCTATGTGACCTGGTCTCTTTGGTCCTGCCTTCTCCTCTTCAGCTTCAGTGCCATCTTCATTCAGCTAAGGCAGTGGCCAGCCAGTTTGCCCACTCAGAAATCGGTAAACTTCTCAGTTCCTAAGGTCTCTCTGACAGTGTTTCTTATTTACAAGTGCTTTTGGAAATTGAGTTTCCCACGGTTGTTGAGTAAATTGAATAAGAAAAAAAAAATGTTTTCTAGATTGGAGGGATTGGAGAGGTGGCTCAGTGGTTGAGAGAGCTCATACAGGGAACTGGAGGTCAGTTCCCAGCTCAAAGGCTCTGAAACCCACTGTAACTCCAGCTTCAGGCCCTCTGACTCCCCTTTCTAGCTTTCTTAGGTAACTGCACTTTTAAAGATTTAAAGTAAATATTTTAAAAAAATTAAGAAGCTTTAAAACACAACTTACCTTCTCTTTGAACCCAATTTGTTTCTTTCCTTGAGAAAGCAAAGCATGAGCCATGGCTTGAGGTTGCCTCTTACATCTCCTTCACTGTTTTTTTTTTTTTTTTTAAGATTTATTTATTATGTATACAGTGTTCTGTCTGCAGGTGTATCTGCAGGCCAGAAGAGGGCACCAGATTTCATTATGGATGGTTGTGAGCCACCATGTGGTTGCTGGGAATTGAACTCATGACCTCTGGAAGAGCAACCAGTGCTCTTAACCGCTGAGCCATCTCTCCAGCCCTCCTTCACTGTTTTTCTTGCTGATAATTTTGCTTTCTTGGAGATGATGGTTCCCTTCTTCTGCCTCTGGAGCTGTGAGGGACAGATTCTGTTCCTCTGTTGCATTCTCAGTCCACCCACATCCACCTGAAACGCTATGCAGATAGCTCCAAGACAGAGCGCCCTTGGAGAGACAGTGCTATCCCAGCATCTGCTATACACGAAGAACGAAACACAAGGCTGGTGAAAGGGTTTGGTGGTTGGTTTATCTTCTGATCTTCTCTTCATTTGAGATCCCTGTGGCCTTTGGGGTAGGAACTGGGATTCCAGGCTTGTAGACGAAAACAAGAATGGAACCAGGGACCCACAGAAGTTCGTAGTACTCTCTGTGGACCATTGTCTCATTCTACTGTTGCTTTAGTCAGGAAATACCATCATTTAAACCAGGTTTCAGAAGGAATCAAATGGCATCCACAAATTGGGTCACTAGGGACAGTGGAACCAAAGTTGCTTCCTTCTCTTTTCCTCTCTCCCTCCCTCTGTCTTTCCTTCCCTCCCTCCCTTCTTTCCTTCCTTTACTATTCTCGCTTTAGACAGACAGAAAAGACTCATGGAAACCAGTTGTATGGTGTAGCTATTCTGGTTTACCAACCAAGGGCTTGTGCTAATGTTTCAACATGAAATAGTTTGCTCTCTTTCTCTCCCTCAGTCCTCACACAAACTTTTCATTTTAGAGTGATTTTTATCTTTAAAAAAATAAATCACAAAAAATAGTAAAAAGAATCCAGTGCCACTCAGTTATGAGCATCTTGATCCACTGTGATGCATTTGTCATGATGAAGGAGTCTGTTGGGGATGATCTGGAATGCCATGTGTTCAAATGTTAATTATTTTGCTCACCCCCACCCGCAGGTCTGCTTGCTGTCTTAGAAACAGATTGTCATGCACATCAAGTGATGGTGCATAACACTGCTTCTCAACTTATCCCTGATTGGCTAATAAAGATGCCTACATCCTGGAATGGGCAGAAGAGCGATAGACAGAGCTGAGGTTCCTGGGTGGGTGGGGTAGCAGAAGGATCATGAGGGGAGGATGGAGACAGAAGGAGAGGAGGACAGAACGGGAGAAAGGAGTCTCCATCAACTGCGAGGAGCCAGCAACACATGCCTGAGTGAAACCATCCCCCATGATACTGACTGTTGGATCAGGGACAATCCAGAGTATTCAAACAGAAAATATTTTGGATACATAGCTGGGGAAACAGCCAGTCAAGCCAGTAGACAAGTAGATTAGGGGTAACCTCCCATTAATTGCTAAGCCAGATAAAATAATCTTAGTCTGAGTCTCATTCATTTGTAAGCTGGCTGAGGATAAGTTTATTTCACACCTTTCTACAGGAGTCAGTATTGGTATATTATTTTAAAGCAACTTCAGCCTTTATTTAAATTATTGTTTCTATCTAATGTTCTTTCTCTGGACCACCATACCATCTAGGATACATTGTATTTAGCAACAGCAACAACCCTTTTTCTTTTTTTCATCTTGACAATCTCTCAGATACTTCTTGGTTTTTGATGGCTTTGATGGTTTGAGGGATATGGCAATCAGGTTTTTTATATATACATATGCATGAATATTTATATGTATATATATTATATGGGTATATATGCATATATGAATATATACTATATATATTCCTTAATTGATTTTTTCTGGACTTTTTCCTCATGATTAAATTATCTCATGGTTCTGGACTTTTGATAGAAGCATTATAATAAAACATTGTTGCTCTCACTCCACCCCCCCCCCATATGAAAGGTGTATTTAATCAGTAGGACATGTCACTGTTTATCTTCATTTGGCATTTTAGTTATTACTGCTGATACTGGCCATGACCCCCTACTTGAAATGATACTTCCCAGAGTTCTCTACTGTGCTGTGGCTCTATCAGTAGGTACATCATAATCAGTTGTAGTTTTTCTGTTATGTCTCTATCTTCTTTGATGGGGGATGAGAACTGCACTTATCTGTGAGATAAGAATAGGTTTTAGAATGCATTTAGGAACTGTGATGGTCTAGCAAGTGGTAGTGTTAGGTTCTTCTCCAAGATCTGTGACCTCACCAACCCTGGACAGTGACTAGGTTTCCAGTACCAAGGATGACCCCGCCCCTTAGGTCCAATTAGAAAGCTGTTGGCTACACTGTGAATGCCACTCTCTCACTTTTAGGGGTGTCTTGCCATGTTGGTCATTGTTGTGGATCATAGGTTTCACAGTTGGGTAGAACTATTAATGGCTACCCTCCTTTGGAAGCTTACCAAATCCTTTCTGGGGCTATGGAAGTTGGACCTCAGGATGGAAATTTTCAGATGAGATCCAACTCAAACCCTCCAAGTCTTGTGTCTGAAAAGTATGTGTTATCTTCACCAATAAGGACTTACCTTTGACCTCTGACCATGGAAAATTGCAATAATCTTTATTTATTTGTTTGTTTGTTTTTGGAGTCTCTTAGACTGCATATCCCTGATAAACAACTTGAAAAAGAGGTATGCCTGATATTAGGGTTTTTGTTAGATAGTCTGTAGCTCTGGTAGGAAGCATTCACAGCTCAAATGGAATAACTTCACTGAAGATGTGTGTGTGTGTGTGTGTGTGTGTGTGTGTGTGTGTGTGTGTGTGTATGTGTGTACATACATATATGCTTATATGTCTTCCATATAATTTTAGGTAAAAATAAAATTCCAAGGGCTTTTCAAACATAATACAAGGGTATTTAATGCCGTGACTTACTCTCTAAGCATGGCTTGCATTTTATTTTTTAAATTTTAGTAAGTTTAAAATGTGTTTGTTTTAGTTTAGAACTTTTTCATTATCTCTTGGGATTTCTCTTACTCATGGTTCATTTACAAGTGTACTGTTTGTTTTCCACATATTTTTCAACTATTTTAAAAACATTTCTGGTTCAATTCTCATTTGTTCTTAGAATATATTTCATATTAATCTTTTAAATTCATTATTGTGTATTCTGTGGTTCAAAGTATGGTCTGTCTTGGTGAACGTTCCATATGAGTTTAAAAATAACATGTTTCTGTAGTTGGATAGAGTTTTCTTCAAATGTCAATTAAATCAGATTGATTGATAGCGTGGCTCAGGTCATCCACATCCCTGCTGCTTTTCAACCCTTTTGATTTATCAATTACTGACAGGAGTGTTGAAATCTCCAGCTACGTTTGTGGAATTCTCTGTCTCTTTTCAATGCTGCCAGAGTTTACCTTGCATGTTTTGACACTGGGTAGTTAGGTACACACATGTTTAGGGCTGTGTGTCTTCTTGGTGAATTGATCTCTTTATCATCAGACAGGGCTCTTCATCTCTGAGAGTCTTCCTCGACTAAAACCAGCACTGTTTGAAATTAACATAGTTTAGTAACTTCAGCTCTTTTCTATTTTATGCATTTGTGGGAATATAACATGTCTTATATGTATATCATTTCTAAATGTACAGTTTTGTGGCATTGAGTTTTTTCACATTGTTTCTCTCCAACCCCCCCCCCCCCGTGTGTGTGTGTGTGTGTGTGTGTGTGTGACCATCCTCACCATCAATTTCCAGAACTTTCTCCTCATCACCAATTGAAGTCTACAGCCACAAAAGAATGCTTTTTTTTCACCTTTGCCCCAGCCCTTTGTGGCCATTTACTGTCCTTATGAATTAGACCACTCTAGTATCTCATGTAAGTGGAATAATTTAACATCAAACTTTTCTGGCTGGATTATTTCACTTGGTGAAATAACAAAGTCAATCCATGGTATGACATATGTTATAGTTTCTTACTTAAGGCCAAATACAATTTCTCTGTGTGTACATACCACAATTTGTCCACTCACTGGCACAAAAATGGATACTTGTATTAATCTATCCTCTTCCCTTTCTGATTTATTTTATGTTTGGAGTCATGCTCTTGTTAAGAATATGTAACAGGATCTTGTTTATTTAAATTCATTTTGACAATCTCTGTTCTATAATGGATATATTTAAATCATTAACATTCAAAGTGATTATTGACATAATTGGGTGAATATTTACTGTGATTATAACTCCTTTGCATTCAAGACATTTCCCTGTAGCTTTCTTATTTTCTACCTAGTACAGTTTAAAATGAATATTTTATATAATTATAATTCTCACCAACACATGAATTACATTTCTTAGGAAAATCTAGTGCTTGCTCAATATGTAAGTGTTCTATAAAATAATAATCAACCTCTCCTGAATCATGTATCTTTGAATAGTTTTTCCTAGACTTCTCTCCCACCCTATGTGATGCTACTGCAATCACACTGTTAATTATTACTATTATTGCTTCAAATGGCCTTCTATGTCATCTTATTTTGGGTTTAAAAAGTGGATTTATTTGAGTTCTTGAGTCTGTCAGCTGCATAATATAGGCTTTGTGATATACCATGCTTCTCCGTTTTTAGACATTGCTCAACATAGGTTAGTCCATTGCCTTTACTAAAATAAAACCATGCAATTTCCAACCATAAACAAAGATGACAGATCCGATAATTTGTTTGCCAATGGTCTTTTTTTTTTTTCCAGGAAACCAGACTAGCTGATTTTCTTCAACAGTCTAGAGTGACCACTTGCAGGTCGATGGTTAAGGTCTATTGATCCAATTTCTTCACTATGATTCTGACATTATGTTGACTGGAATAAATGGACTGTGTCTAGATAGTTTAGTAGTTACGACAAGTGCATCAGATTGACCAGTCAGCAGTAAATGCTTTTCAATGTATGCATCTCTCAACTTAGAAATGGACATGGTTCTAAAAATTTGTCTTAAGCTAATTTTAAACTCAGACTCCACAACTATAAAGGAGCAGTTTTAAGTAGACTTAAAACCATGGACTGGATTCCTCACCAGGTGTAGTAGTGGAGAAAATTACACTGTTTGGGACTTGGGGCTGGTAACTGAGAAATACATACAGTCTTTTGTGTATCTGTTACAACATCGGTAATTGCTACAAATGACAAGCACTGAGATATACAATTGCCCAAATGTGATGAAAATCAATCAGTGTTTGGTAAATGCTGGAGCATGGATATCTTAGAGATCTTTTCAGAACCTGGTTTCTGAGATTACTGAGTGGCTCTCTTGAATGCTGGGGCAGGGGGAAGGTGTGTATTAATGATATGCACACTCTGGAAAGAAGACAAACTGGAGTGAGGGGAAGAGTTGCACTCAGCTCTCTGAGGGGAAACAAGGATTGAAAACACCTTGACTTCCCTCTTCTTTGTTCTGCCAGCAGCATGCAATTTCTGATCTTTCTTTTGCTCTCATAATACCATCTTGGCTTTCATAGCATATGTCTTTTCTTACCTCTCCTGGTTTGATATGCCATTTTACTTTCATGTGTGGTTTCTCTCTGAAGCTCTGTTCTAGGCCCTCTTCTCTCTGTTTTCTTTATGCTGGTAGACATAAAATTCTAGAGTCTCTATTTCGTTCGGTTAACCTATGAGTCAGCCTATTCTTTCTCTAATTCTATATCCCTTTCAGCACTGGTACTGGAAATAGACTAGATCCTCACTCATCCTAGGTAAGAGCTCTACATCCCAAGCAACCCTTTTTAACTTTTCAATTTCACCCTGGGTCTGACTAAGTTGCCTAGGTGACCCAAACTTACACTGCAGTCTAAGAAGACCTCTAAATTTTGATCCCCCTGCCTCAGCCACCCATGTAGCTGATGTTACAGATTTTTACCACCAAGCCTGGCTCCTATACCATCTTGGTGTAGCTTATGCTAAATCAGGTACCTCTCCCAACATTGTTCTTTTCCCTTCAATACTAGGTTGCCTGTGTTTTCACCTCTCCTCTTGAACTGCTCTTTTCCACAAAGCAATTTGATGGGAATTGTGTCAAATTTACAGATAAATTTTGGATAAACTGACATCATGATGCTATTGAGTCTTCCTAAGCATAAATATAGGCTATGTGTCGATTATTTTCATCAATTTCATAGTTTTTAAAATTAAAATAGATCTGCATTTTTGTATGTGCTTGACTCCTTTATATTGGTTGAAAACATTTCGCTTTATGTTATTTATTCTTTGGTGTGTATGTCTGGGAATGCATTCATGTGTGTGTGTGTGTATGTGTGTGCATGTTTGTGGGTGTGCATATGTGTGTATGCATGTAAACATGTGTACATGCAGGCTCACTTGCAATGACGTGCCTGTGGTTGTCAGAAGACAACATGAAGGAATCAGTTCTTCCATGACACGGGTCCCAGCGATGGGACTTAGATCCTCAGGCTTGGCAGTGATTGTCTTTACCTGCTGAGCCATCTCACCAGCCCTGTTTCCTTTGAATTAGTTTTTTTATCTAGAAATCAAAATGTTCTCTTCCAAATACAAGTATTTAATGTAATATTTAAATGAATATGTTAAAACAAAGACCTAAGCTCCCACTTACTTATAAAAACCTCCATAGTTTGTATCCTTGCAACTGGGCAATCTTCATCTCAGCACACAATCCTCTTACATCTCCTTCCCTGTGGAGGTCATGGTCTTTCTTGGTTCTTCTCCCTTCCACAGTGGTTAGCTATTGACTCTTTAGATCCCTCTTCTGCATTCCCCATGGCCCAGGTTAGACCAAGCTCCTCTGCTTCCTGTTACCATGTTCCTCATCTTCATAGTTATGTTTCCTTCAAGTGTATTGATATTTATTAAACTTTATTTTATGAATTATGGTCAATTTATCATCATGTATTTATTTGAGGATGTTTTGTCTCATATCTAGTTGCTACATCCTGCCTCTACATCTACTCTAAGTATTGCCCTGTATAATATAACCTCTATGAAAAAAACAAATATGTTTCTATCTCCAGTGAGTTCTTAGAGCCAGGAACCCTGTGTTTGTGTATGTGATACCTATGTACTGATGGAAGGGAATAAATGCAGATACTGTGGGTTCATACAGAAAGGTTACCTGACCATGCCAATCAGATATTGGAAACTCTGCTTAATTGTTAGAACCACATTGACTTAATTACATGATACATGAACTTTGTAGAACTTAGAATGGGTTCTCATTCCTGCTGGGGTCTGGTAACAGTGAAGACGGGAGGAGGGGTGGAGGATTCTTCAGTATTTCTAACCACATAGATAGGAAGTCAACCTCCAAAAGAGGGACACCTGTGAAGAGAGTATTGTTTGGTTGAGGATAAAGTAGTGTTAGTCACAATCTGAGGAAATTGGAGGGCAAAGATGCTCACAAAAGGCAAGTATCCACCATAGAATCCAAAGTTCCTATGTTGAAATTCAACTCTCCATGTAGCAATATAAAAGAGAATGTCTCTACATAGTGATTAGGTCCTGAACACTCTGCATTGAAGAGTGAGGCTGATGAGAACTGCTCTCATCCTGTCTACCATGTGAGAACACGATGACAGGACCCAGGCTATGGAGAAGACAGCCAACCTTCACCAGACACTGAATCTACTGGAGCCTTGATTCTGGACTTTCCAGCCCCCAGGATTTTGAGCAGCCAACTTTTGACTCTTATAAATTACTCATTCTAAGGTATTTTGTTACAGCAATTAAAATGGACTAGATCATTGTATCGCAGTAGGGGGTTAGAGTGGCTGGACTCTGCATGACCTTTCTAACTCTGAGACTTTTTCTGTAATCCAGTTAATCAATTCATTGTTATGAGTCCCCATGTGATAAGTGTTAGTGAGAAAACCAAGATTGTTAAGGATTAGTTTTAATTTTCTTTCAAAATACCACTTCTTGTCTCAGTGCTCTCCCTGTGAGTGATGGTGTGTGGTTGTAAAGGAAATGCATTGACCAATAGCCGTTGTTGAAGCACAGTGTTTGAATTGACCTGGGTCAAATGATGGCAATTTATGGGGGAAAATTCAGACCATAGGCATGTTAATGAGGAACAGATGACCTTTTTTTCCCCCTATAATTTTACCTTTAGCCATGCAAATTTCATGCATGAGATGATTTGGTTATTTTATTATCATAAAGTGTTTATTGAGCATTTAGTATATAGCAGGGATTGTGTTAGTGCACCTCAGGAAGGTTCACTTCCCTCCACCAGTGTTTATACTACAGTGGGAGGGACAAACAACAAGTGAATGGAGTGGAGTCGGCAGATGTTGAGAAAGCATCTGTTCCTGGTGGGGGTTTAATTTTCATGATTATCTTAGCTGCCCATGCCCGCCATCACGAGGCACACAGACTGGACAGTTCACTGCAAACATTTGCTTACTAATGGTTCTGCAGCTAGAAGCCTAGAGGCAGGGTACTGGAAGTGTGATTCTTTGGGGGGGTCCCCTTCTTGCCTCATAGATGGCCATGTTCTTGAAGTATCTTCCCATGGTGTTTTGCTGTGTGTGTATCTGTGTCTTAATCTCTCTTATAAGGACATCAGTTCCATTAGATTTGGGGCCCACTTACAAGACCACATTTTATCTTAATTGCCTCGTTAAGGATCCTGTCTCTAAACAACTGCCCATTTTGAGGGGCAAGAGGTTCAGTTTCAACCTATGAACTAGGAAGACATGATTCAGTCTGCCCCATTCCTATTATCTAGAAAAATACTTTCAATGAAAATATCTGAAATAGATATAAGTTTCCAAGTTGCAGAGCCACATTAAAACTGGAAACAAACACTAGGTGAATTTACTCTAATCTAAAATATTAAACTTTCATTTCAATTTTTAAACAATGAAGAAAATTATTATGAAACACTTAGCTTTAGTGTAGCTGCTGAAACCTTGTGTATATTTTCTCCTTACAGCCTGTTTCAATCCAGACACCAAGTTTTTGTCAGAAACACTTGAATAACAAGTTAACTTTCATAACATTTATAGTTGAAACAGAGTTTGACATACCCAGGAAATTCTGAATAATTTGAAACCCTTTCCATATAACTATTACCTAATTTAACTATATTAAATACTATTTTTAATTGGAAATTATTTTTTCAGCACATAAAATTAGGAACTTACTGTTTCAGTAGCATTAGCCACATTTCAAGTGTTCAATAGTGGCTAGTTTAGTCTGTTCAGGTTACTCTAATAAAATACTACAGACTCGGTCATTTCTAAACAGTATGGCTCTTTAACTCACAGCTCTGAAAAAAGGGCAATCTCAGATCAGGCACCAGCAGATTTGGTCTATGAGAGGGACACCATTGCTGCACAAATGGTCCTTTCTTGATGTGACTGTGTGTAAAAAGCAACCAGCAGGTTCTCTTGACTCTTAAAAAAAAAGGTAACTGATCAGATATATTTATCCTTCTCAGCTCTCTGAGGTGGTTGAAGAATAGACAGCTTGAGTCTCATAGCTAAATTTTGAGTTGTTTAGGAATCAAGAGGGTGTTCTAGATCTAAGAAGATGGTTATAATAGTGATGCAAGTTAGTATGAAAACTAAGTCAGTTATAGAACTTTAAACTCATGGAGATGGTTGGAAAGTAGAAGGTTAAAGTCAGGGGCCAAATATATATGAACTGGACATTGGGAAGGTGCACCGGGCCATTTAACTCTCATAAATGTGACATATTTAATTCTGCTGTTTTGTATAGAATTTACTGTTATAAGAGAAAGAACCATTTGTTGGAATGAAAAGAGAAGCTGTTGGGGGGGGGGAAGAGGGTGGAAGGGTGGGACAAGAAGGGGGAATAGGGAAGGGTTTGCGACTGAGATGTAACTTGAAAAAAAAAAGTACTTATTAAAAAAAAAAAGGTAACTGGTCTTGTGACACTTAAAAAAAAAAAGTAACTGGCCTAGATGATCTGGTCAGCCAGTGGCCTCTTCTTTTCATGCCATACTCTTGAGCAGCGATTCTCATCCTGTGGGTTGTGACCCTCTCAGGGGTCAAATATCAGACACCGTGCATATCAGGTATTTACATTACCATTCATAACAGTGGCAAAATTACAGTTATAAGGTGACAGTGAAATACTTTTGTGCTTGGCGGGGTCATCACAACGTGAAGAACTGTGTGAATGGGTTGCAACATTAGGAAGGTTGAGCATCAATGGTCTTGGGGCTCTTTTTCAACCCGTTGTTTGGGGAGAGCGCAAGCACTTTGATCATAGGCATGGATACTGGGCTGGAAAATACAGATGTAAGGAAGTGCGCATGTCTGAAAGCCTGTGACCCCTCAGTAACTTCACGTTCCACCATCAATGGCATATTCTACTGCAATGCCCCAAGACCGGAAAATCCAACCTCATGAAAGATTAGGATTTTGAAAAATATTTAACACTCTCCAACCACTTCTGACTTAAAACATTTTACATCCTAATTAACTCCCTCTGCCCCTCCCAGAGAGGTTATTAAAGATCATCTCAGGAGATTTCTTAGGCTGGGCTCTGAGCCAAGACTCCCATGTGTTTGCCACCCCTCTGGGTGCTAATGAGAATGGGCACAGCTGGGAGTCTCACACCTCCTCAGCAGGAGAACACCCCACCCCACATTGTAATCCCCTATCCCATTACATGAAGAATCTCAACAAGGCTATTTCTGTCTCAGGTCAGGATACAGTTGAACACCCTGGCTCTTGAGTGGGGCATTGAGGTCCTTAGACTCACTGTCCTGCGTGAACATTTGCTTCCCAGCTTCTGTTGAAGTCTACAAGGCATAGTAGATGGCCATTCTACTATTTCTTCTACCCACAGTGGTCCATCATGAGGGAAAAGTCATCAGAAGTCACACAAGGGGACAGGGGTGGTAGTGTGGCTCTAGGTTGTTTATTGTCCACACTCCACAAGAAGAGCTCACAAAGAACGGGTTTTTGTTTCACAGTCTCTTTGCTGACAGTTTTATTCACTCTCATACATAAAATGTTATGATTGTACTCACCCCCATTACCCTCTTTTATCCCCACTTTTCCCTCTGAACTTATTTTTCTGAAAAAAATTGCCCAGTTGGCTACATAGTTGAAGTAAATGATATTACCTTCTGCAGACAGGTACGGTTGACAGGATATTGCTTGCCAGGAATGAGTGAGGTGTTCTCTCTCTCTCTCTCTCTCTCTCTCTGTCTTTCTCTGTGTGTATGTGAGTGTGTGTGTGTGTGTAGGTGTGTGTGTCTGTGTCTGTGTGAGAGTGTGGCTCTGTGTGTCTCTGTGTGTCCTGGTGTCTGTGTGTCTTTCTCTTACATGCTAAGTAGAGAACCGGGACCTCAGTATTACCAGGCAGGTGCTCTACTACTGAGCTCCACCTCCACACCAGAAGGTTTTGTTTTTAATAAATGAGGTCCATTCTTTCTTTGACAGGCAAAAGAATGGAGTTTCCAAATTTGCACTCAAATCCAAGGAATCAAAAAAATGCAAACTTCAGTCTTTCACTTGTTTGGATAATGGCACTGGCACCATTTTCCTTGCATGGTGTGCATCATGGATGAAAGTGGTGATGAGCTTATCTTCATGGGGCTTACATTCCAAAACAAGAGAGAAATACCAAACTACATATGAACAGACAGTAACCGTAGAGAACACAAGAGAACTGGGTTTGCTCATTCATTTATTTCCAAGCATTTTCATAGTTCCTGCTCTCTCCTTGGTCCCGTGGAAGGACAAAGTGATAAATTGGAGGAGGTTTGTACCCTCAAGGATTGAGATTTTGCTCAATTATATCATCAAGAATTTTTAGAGGGACTGGAGAGAAAGTTCAGTGACATGTACTTCTCCTGCAGAGGACCTGATATTAGCTCCCAGCACCCACCTAAGGTGGCTGTTAATCGTCTCTGCAGCCACCTGCACTCATGTGGACAGTCTAGCACACACATGTCTACACACACACACACACACACACACACACACACACACACACACAATTTAACACTAAAAGTAAATCTTAACAAATAAACAATTTTTAGAAAGTTGACATCCTTGCCTTGATTTTAAATTTCTGGTCTCCAAGAACAGTTAGCAGGTGTTATGTACATAGTATTGCCGAACAAAAGTTCATATTAAAAAAAGAACAAATGGATGATATAGAAACAGGACCGACAAAGGCATTATGATAAACTTAAGGCTATAGCATCGATCAAATAATTTCTTGATATAAATAGACACAAAAATTGAATGGGTTAAAAACTATGGATTCAGGATTCTATACCTCTTCTGCTTCTCACATACTGTGTGATCTTGGACACATCCTTAGATCTTGGGTGTTCAACTTTTTCATCTGTAAAATGGAGCTTCAGATTGTTGCTAAGAGCAGTGGTTAGGGAGAGCGAATATGGAAGTGCTTTTGTAAACACTGAAGCACCACACCATGGTTCGAGGTTATTGTGTGTGTTAATGCAACCCTTCATTGCTGTGGCTAATTGAATACTGACTCTGCTAAAGGAAATTAAAATTAAACAGTCTGTATTGGACAATCCAATGTAGAGACTCAGCATGGCAGGGGTTTGCATTAAGCCAAACATAGCCAGAGAGAGAAGACCCTGATGGAGAAAAACAATTAGATTTCACTACTAATTAGGACTGTTCCTTCAGGAGGTGGCATCTTCTCTTCCTTTTACAGATCAAATTACTCATGTACCCCTATAAAAAGCATGTCAAAGTCAGGAGTGCAAGCGGGTCCCAGTGCAATTTGCAGTGGGAATGGCAGCAGTGAACAGTTAGCACACCATTAATTCTCAATTAAGCACCAATTTGCAAGTTGCTGGGAAACAATTGCAAATTCTTCGTTTTTCCCCTTAAATATGTTATTGGAATCTAAGGAAGTAAAAAAAATCTAGTAGAGAAGGATAAATAAAGACAACTAGAGATAAAATCAGGTTCTGCCAAGAACTACAAAGGGGTCTCCCATACCAGCCACATGCTGAGGCCCTGCCTGACAGCCAGAAGTCTAATAATACACAACAGTGGGGTTGGTATTCATCATAATCCAGATTGGCAAAAGAAAAACCTCAGCCCTACTTAGGACTTTACAGTTGAGAAATTCTCAACCCTAAAGCAAGAAACTTGGAATTTCTCCTGAAAAAATAATGCAAGGACCCATTCTTTCCTGCCATGTTCAATTTTCTAAATAGCTCCTACTGTTATCCATGACCTTAGTGAAGGCCTATATTCCCAGCTCCTTGGGGTTGACTGAGGCAGGAGGATCACAAGTTCAAGGCTTGCCTAGGCAACAGAGTGAGTCCAAAGCTAACCTAGGGAACTAGTCAGTAAGAACCTGTCTCAAAAAGTAAAAAGGACTGGAGATACAGATCAGTGGCAAATGGTTTGCCTAGCATGGGCATGGCCCTAGGTTTGAGCCACAGTACTATAATCCACCAATCAGTTGATTCATCAACCCTGATGCTTCAGTTGCCCAAGAATTTGTTTGTTTGTTTGTTTTTTAACTGTCCAAAGTTAAGGAGTAATATTTTCTTTTGGGAGCAAATGACTTAGAAGTAACAACATCTTAATTAATATTGTTGACAGGACTCATGTTTCTCTGTAAATCCAAGAAGAAGAAGAATTTGATAGTTGCAACTTGATTTTCAACCCAGTAGAATTCTTTTTCATGCTAAATATATTGAGCATGAAACCCCATCATAATTTTTCATTGCTATATAATTTATTGTGGCTCTGCCCGTGGATGTTGAATGAAAGCTAGCAAAGAAATACAGGTCTGCTTTCCAACAGCTTGCAATGTAAATGGATTGAAAACAGGCAGGACATGGTCAACTTCAGTCCCTGGTTGGTCAGTGCATCACTCAAGTGTGAGAAACCTGCAAGATACCCAACAGCAAAAGCAGGTGTTGTGTGCTGAGTTTGATGTACCATAGCAGCCTACCTGGAGGGGAGTCAAGCAGAATTGTCACATCGTAGGCTTCTGCATTTCCTCTCCTTCTGCACCTCACTGGCTTTCTCCAGCACCGGTGTTTGATCTTGTTTTCTCAGCTCTGAGTGGGGACCTTTTGGCTTCCGCTCTTATCACTGTTTAGTTGACTCCTGCTACAGGATGTTTGGAGTTACTTCTCTTATTCTTGCGATCAAATATCCTACAAGAGGCAGCTTATGGGAGGGTGTGTTCCTGGGAGCTTGTCTTCGGAGAGGATTATTCCATCAAGGTGGAGAAGACATGGCACAGTGAGGGAGGTGTGGCAACATTGCACCCATTGGAAGCAGAGAGCAAATAAGTGAGGTGGTCTATAGAACTTCAAAGTCTTCCCCCAGCACCCCAATCCCCTCAAATTTCTAGAACCTTCCCAAACAGCCATTATCAACTGGTGAACAAGAGTTCAAACACACAAGCCTGTAGGGGACCTTTCAAAATCAAGCCACATTTTTTTTTCTGGTTTTGAACATTTTATGCTTCCACTTTATTTTATTTTTTCAACATTTATTTATTTCATTAAGTTACATCTCAATCACAGTCCCCTCCCTCCCCCCTCCAAGTCCCACCCTCCTACCCTCTTCCCCCTCTCCTTTCTATCTACTTTTTCAAAAAATTTAAGGTGTATCTTTTCCCCCTCAACAGCTCCCCCTTTCAGCCCAATAAAAGGCTCTCTTTCTTGTAACAATAAATACAATACAAAACAATAAGAACAGTTAGACTACAATTATGAAAATTATAAGGTATAACATACATTCCCAATGTCCAGTACATACGTATTTGGCAATTGATAATAATATTCTATTATCTATCTATCTCTGTGAGTTTTAAGTTCTATACCTAACTCAGTTTCCATCCTAACTTGCATTACCAACTTAAAAACATCTTCTTAGACCTAGAACATCCTTTTAATTCCTAAACAACGTAAAACTTAACTGTGAGACTGTAACTATCTAGTCTTCAACCACATCAGAGACCTGAGAAGGATAAATAAATCTGAATAAACAGTGCACAGCAAGCAGCTTCCAAAACTAAGAAATGACAGAACACTGGCTGCCTGGGAAGTCCCCAATTTCTCTCTATAATGTTGGAGCATCTATCTTCAGCCTTTTGGTGCAGTATCTCTGACAGATATTAGTTGTAAAGCGGGAATTATAAAGGACTTGACCAGCCTGTCTTGGCAGAGCTAGGCTGTCAACTTACCTACTTCCAAGTTTTGTCCTGTTTGGACAGCATTCTGTCTACAGTTGAAGCAAGGACTTTTTCTTGCCCAGCGACAAGTTTGCCACTAATAATGCAACCATCTCCAAATGGAGATTCTTCCATGCTCGTCATTTACTTGGAATAGAATGGGGGGTGTTGTCAGGAGCTGACATGTCTCAATTTCAAAAAATATTAAGTTAAGAAAACATCTTTAAATGCCATATCCTACAGATCTCTTGAGGTCTATCTGGCTGTGACATCTGTCACCCCATTGATCCCCAGGGTTGATTTGACTGATCTGGTTGGTGTGGTTGGTGTCCCCTTCCTCCCTCATCACTCCATGTGTGTCACTCCTGAATTCTTAGTCAGAGGACGATCCTTCCTGAATAAAGGAGGACAGTCTTTGGTCAAGGATTTACAAGTATCTGCACTTCCCTGCTAGAACCTCCAAACAAGCTCTCAAGCTACATTTTTCCCCCTCTGCTACTTGTTACCCAATGGCTTGTATTGAACCTGGTCATATCCATCAACTCTTTTTTCTCCTTATGGATTCTGGGATTTGACCCCACATGAAGCAGGACTTCCACAGGTGTTTTTCTTTCTTGAAAGCATAAGCTGATGCCTCATGGGAAGCAGAACAAGACAGTCATGTTCCCCTGGAGCCATCGAGAATACCATATGATAGCTCTTATGTCTCTCTTGGGGAGGAGGGGGTAAGACACATTTCATTCTAATTATTCTGAAATGAAGTTGCTTACCTCTCTTGGCTCATGGGAAGTCACAAGGAGACTATCCTGAGTTCCTTGCAGTCCCAACCAGCTGGGCAATTTGTAGACTGAGTACACCTCTCTTCCTCTTGGGATGGGTAACTGTTTCTCACCTGCTTCTAGAAAAGAAAATTAATAGGAAAGTGGCTGCAATATAGCTAAGCAATGGATAGACTTGAGAATTTATACTCAGCAGTTTATTTTTTGTTTTGCTGAAACTACAAGGCCTTGAGACAACCCAGGGTACATACATATAAGATAAAGACACACATCAAATTATTCTGCAACTCCTGAATGATTGATTAAAATAAATTTACCTGTATAAATCAATGGGTTATAAGTGTAATGTTTATTTTAACATATTCCTCGCTATTTGATTAGGGCTATCCCATTAAAATGGCACCATAAAAATATGACCTACTTATGTGATTTGATGGGCCCCTGGGAAGCCTTTTGCTTAACATTCCTTCTTGCAGAGGCCTGCAATGGCCCAATGATTCACCTATGTTAATAAATGATTATCAGTCAAAACTTTATCATGTATTATGTCTTTGGATTTTCCCACCCTTGAGAAGAGGTGGATAGTACCAAATTCCAAAATTCCAAGTCTGATAGAATGACTGGCCCAAAATAACTCAGATAGCAGTCGATATACCTTGTATTGACAACTCGCATACTCTGACTCCAGATCACACATTTTCTCTACTCTCCACTCTTTTTAACTAAGTGATGTCACTCCTTCAGGTCTGGTGCCACCCAAAAAATGTTCTTTAGGATACCTTTTGAAGAAGTGCATATATTTCTATTGGTCCAATGTTGTCTTCCACCTTCTTAATACCCAAAACATGTCTTGTGCAGTTTCTTTGTCATCACCTAGAGCATTATCAGAAATGAATAATCTAATTCTATTCCAAACATACTGGAAAAGTAAATGGAGAGAAAAGTTGAGGCAAGCAGAAAAGAAAATAACAAATCCATGATGCTTTTGTAGGGTGGTTTATGATTCTTCGCATGAAGTGCCCAAGACTAGAAGTCCTCCCATCTGCTTTGCCAGGCACAGGAAACTGAGGATGCACGGAGAGTCTTGTCTTGGATCTGGCCTTGAGCTTTATAGCCTTGCCTTCTCCCTCTTTCAGGAAACTGAAGCAGCTTTGATGGAGTTAGACTATCTTGCCTGTTTCCCTGTGCTGGTTGAGGGTTAGCCTTTAGAGCAACGGTGTAACATTAAGAAACATTTAGACATCCTTGTATTGAACTCTGATAGAGGTTAATCATGCCTGAGATGATGAAACAAAGAGCATGTTGGAGGACAGCAGGTTAAAGCCTGGAAACAAGAAATTTAGAATATGTAGACTAAAAATAAGACTCTATCCATGATTTAATCTAGACCTTGGAATGACTGTAAGGTGGCCTAGTAAAAAGGAAATAGTTAACACTGATTATTATTTCTCTCTCTCTCTTTCTGTCCCCTCTCTGTGGCTTGTGTGTCTATAGGACTGTATGCCTATGTTTATTCATGGAGGCCAGATGTAGATGATGGCTATATCTCTATGCACCACTTAAAATTTATGTATTATTCATTCATTCATTTATTTTGAAACACAGTCTCTCACTAAACCTGAAGTTTGCTGATTGGTTAAACTGCTTGACCAATGAATGTTCAGAATTCTCCTTTCTCCTCTTATCAAGGCCTATGTCAGGATTATAGGCCCAGGATGCCTCAACATACCTAATATTTTACATGGAATCCGAGGATCAGAATTTCTCCATGGCTGTGTAGCAAGCACTATGGCCACTGAGCCACACTCCCATACACCATTTTTCTTATATTTTTGTTTGAGCCTAGCTTTTAACGACAGAGCCATCTCTGCAGCCCTCATCTTACAGTCTTGAGTGGGACAAGAGTACTAGTCTGGAACATAGCTTCCACTGGGTATTGAGCAAGAACTATAGGCTTTGCCCTCTATAGGCAAAACGTAGCTGCAGTTGACGAAGGAAACATGCGTAGAAGAAAAAGCTTACCTCTGAGCTCTGAAACTCTGAAGTTGTCAGACCCAGGTGGAAACCTGAGGCTGGGCTAAAGAGTACAGATGCCAGGCTGTCTGGCTCATTATGCCTCTGACCCACTTCTGGCCACTGGAGGGCATTTCCTGCAGGGCTGGGCAACTGCTCACTGCTGTGAACTCTCTAGCTGTTCAGTGCATTTATTCCCACTTTTTTCCCTTTTCTTCTACAGTGGTTGCGGCCCTCCCCAACCCAAAGGGCCCCCACCCCCCACCAATCTGGAGGCCTCCCTAGCACATTTCCTGCTGTGACAGCAGTTCACATCACTCAATAGCCTGGTGCAGCCTCATCTTTGCTCTCTGGGGTTGATAAATATGTAGTTCTAGCATGAAAGAGACTGGGTGTAATCACTGGAGACTTCGCAGAGTGAAAACATCAGCGCTCTTTGTAGACTCTGCTGTAACTGAGAACAGCTTGAGAAAATAAGTTTTGTGAACAAGAAAAGGGAGGGAAGCATGGAGAGAAAACTGGGAGGCAGAAGTGAAATGCGTATGCAGATGAGTCTATTCTGTGAAGAGAGGGTCAAATTTGCCAGTGTTGATTCCTTTAGGGAACCCGGTAAGTTAAGGACAACAACTTCGACACTAAAGTTTAATTCAGAAGTAGGCTTATCCTGACAATGGACTGCTGTGTATGTATATGGGGTGTTCTAATTTGCCTTTCTGATTCTATGACAAAACATTCTGACCAAAAGCGACTTGAAGAGAAAAGAATTTATTTGACTCCTGCTTCTAGGTTAGAATCTATCACTGGGGGAAGGCAGAGCAGGAATTCCACGCAGGAACCATGGAAGAACTCTCAACATACTGACTCTCTCTCTCTCTCTCTCTCTCTCTCTCTCTCTCTGTTTCTTTCCTTGATCCTCCTCTCTTTCTCCCTGCTTGCTCTCATTGGCTCATGTTGAGATACTTTCTTTATCAAGTCCAGGATCACTTGCCTAAGGAAGGGTACTGCCTACCCTGGGTTAGCCCCTCCTATTTCACAAAGAAACTGTCCCTCATAGAAGTGCCCATAGAGTAACCTTGTAAAGACAATTGCTGATTTACTCTCTTTTCAGATTCTAGGATGTGTTGTTAAGTTGACAATTAAAGCTAACTAAAATAAGGGGAAACTTTCAAAATGAATAGTATAAAGAATTTTTCTGAGTTGCTTAGCAGCCTAATTGGGACACTGTTTCTTATTTTGAAGAAGTACATAGGGCTACTTAGTTACAAGTGACTTTGTTCACTGCTTACAAGTTGGCTCAGCCCTTAAATTGTTAGTCATGCAAATATGAAGGCTCCAGTTTTGCCTCCCATAACCTATGTAATAAAAGCTGGGCACAGCAGTATATGTTTGTAATCCCAGAACAGAGGTGAAGACAAGAAGACCTCTGACTGGACAGCTAGCATAGCTAAATCCATGAGCTCCAGGTTCAGTAAGAGACCTTGTCTCAAAAAATATAGGGAAGAGTGATTGAGGAAGTACAGAATGTCCACCTCTGACTTCCGCACACACAGGTACACACAGGTTTACATCCTCCCACACACATGCCACACCCACATGTACACACACACACACACACACACACACACACAAACACATACACATGAAAAGTCTAATAACTGAATGTATTTGAAGGAACAAAAATCCTCACACTCAATTGCTGAATCGTCTTACAACTGTGTACTCAAGTGTAACATGATTCATCCCCCCAACATACCCCAAGAAACCCTAAATATCATTCAGTTTTCTGTAATTTTTCCATTGCTTGGAGTTCATCTGATTTGGTAGTTTTTAGTTTGGCCCAAAACAGGATTCATGTTTTAGAGCGAAGCTCATTCAGCCCTGGAAGCCCATTGAGGAGAGGTGAATACACCTCAGGGGTTGTGAGTCATCAGACTAAGGGGATTTCTGAGCTAATATTAGCCTTTATCAATATCCAATCCCCAAGACTTTTTCCCATGCCTATAAATTCTCCCACCCATTGCCCCCTGCTCTGAACCCCCTGCTCTATCCTACAGCACTCACGGATTCAGAATAAAGTTTTCTAGTGCCAGCTAGGCCCACTTGCCTTTTTAGCACTGATTGGTTAGTGGATTCAGGGGTAATTAGAAACTTAACAGAGCACAAGGCCGCAAGTGTTGCAGGACGCTGTACAAAGGGCACGACCCCTTCTAAATCTCACCCAGCTACACAGGGACCATGGAAGATGCCTGGGCACGACACCACTTCCAACTCTCGTACAGGCTAGGAAGCCTCTGGACCCGGGAATTGGGATAACCCATACCCCCAAAAGGAGAAATACCCGGTAAGTTCCAACCTAATACCCAGCTGGTAGATCCAGAAACCATGCAGAGATAATCCCCACCCTGCTGGGCACTCCCAGGTCTCACACAGACGATCCAATTATCTGGGAAAGGTTGCGACCCTTGGAAGTGAAGTAGCTCCACTGCAAAGCTCCTTCAGACCCCAGTCTGTGACGTCACAGGCCAGCTTCCAAGCCTCGGGAGTGGCAAGGCTATTGGAGCTGAACTGCAGATTTACCCCCTACAGGAACCAACCCCGGGCAAACTGTGAGATATTTGAAATTGTCCTATATCGAACTTTTGTACTAGTAAGGGCCCAACCAGCGGGGAATCAGAGCTTACTTGTGCACAGCTCCGCCACCTGAATTAATTAGGTCCCCACCTGGGAGGCAGGACTAAATGACTCTCCTTATATGGGTGGAGTAAGGCAACTCCTACACCACAGTGCCCCCTTTGGACTCAAGTCCAGAAGACAGAAAAAAAAATTCCTAATGGCCAGAGGCCAGAGACAAAAAAAAAAAAAAAAAAAAAAAACAGAGCGAAATGTCTCCAACAAAAGAAAGCAACGCTATTCCGTCCAGCCTGAACCACCTCACCACAACTGAAACACATGAAAACGATGACAATTCTACATTATGGAAAGTGATAAAGTCCCTTCAAGAAGAACTTAAAACTATGAAGGAATTCAAAGAAGCCACAATCTTACAAGTCAAAACAACGAATAACATCATTAAAGAGCTCCAAGCCAAGGTGACCCAGCTTGAACAGGAAAAGGATAAAGCAATGAAAGATCTCCAGACAAAAACAAGCAAACTAGAGAAGGAAATGTACAAAACGAACACTACCATTCAAGACATGAAAATAATAGAAATGGAAACAATAAAGAAAACACAGTCAGAGTTAAAAGAGGAAATGGAGAATCAAGAGAAGAGAACAGGAACTACAGATGTGAGTATGAAAAATAGGATGCAAGAAATGGAAGACAGGATCTCAGGCATGGAAGATTCGATGGAAGAAATCAGTAAAACATCCAAAGAAAATGAGAAGGCTAAAAAATCTCTCACCCACAATATCCAAGAAATCAAGGACTCAATGAAAAGATGGAACCTAAGAATTATAGGCATAGAGGAAAGAGAAGACTCCTGACTCCAAGGTCCAGGAAATATCTTCAACAAAAATCATAGAAGAAAACTTCCCAAAGCTAAAGAAAGAGATGCCATTAAAAATGCAAGAGGCTTACAGAACACCAAACAGATCAGATCAGAAAAGAAACTCCTCTCGCCACATAATAATAGAAACTCCAAATGTAGAGAACAAAGAAAGGATATTAAAAGCTGTAAGAGAAAAAAGCCAAGTCACATACAGTGGCAGACCCATCAGAATCACACCTGACTTCTCCTCAGAAACTTTAAAAGCTAGAAGGGCCTGGACGGATGTCTACAAGCCCTGAGAGAACAGAGGTGCCCAGCCAGACTACTATACCCAGCAAAACTCTCTATCAACATAGAAGGAGAAAACAAGATATTCCATGACAAAATCAAATTCAAACAATATCTCCTCACAAACCCAGCCTTACAGAAGATCCTAGAAGGAAAATTCCAACACAGAGAAGATAATTACACCCAAGAAAACAGAGGAAATAGAAACCTCCACAGCAACTAAACAAAAGAAAAACACAAGACAGCCATCTATACCAAAATAATGGGAAATAACAACCCCTGGTCACTAATATCCATCAACAGCAATGGACTCAACTCGCCAATAAAAAGACACAGACTTACAGACTGGATCCGTAAACAAGACCCATCTTTTTGCTGTATACAAGAAACACATCTCACTATTGAAGATAAACACTACCTCAGAGTAAAGGGCTGGGAAAAGGTCTTCCAAGCAAATGGACCCAGGAAACAAGCTGGAGTAGCCACCCTAATATCAAACAAAATAGACTTCCAATTGAAGTTAATAAAAAAAGACAGAGAAGGGCATTACATACTCATTAAAGGAAATATCCACCAAGAGGTCATCTCAATATTGAACATCTATGCCCCAAATACAAAAGCACCTACATTTATAAAAGAAACACTTCTAAAACTTAAATCACACATCGATCCAAACACTTTAATAGTGGGAGACTTCAACACCCCACTCACAATTATGGACAGATCATCAAGACAGAAGACAAACAGAAAAATAATGAGTCTAACAGAGATCATGAACCAAATGGACCTAACAGATCTCTACAGAACGTTTCACCCAAACACAAAAGACTACACCTTCTTCTCAGCACCTCACAGAACCTTCTCCAAAATCGACCATATAGTTGGACACAAAGATAGCCTCAACAGATACAAGAAAATTGAAATAACCACTTGTATCTTATCAGACCACCATGGAATAAAGCTGGACTTCAATAGCAAAAGAATCAACAGAAAGTCTACACTCACATGGAAATTGAACATCTCTTTACTAGAGAACCACTGGGTCAGGGAAGAAATAAAGAAGGAAATCAGAGACTTCTTAAAATCCAACAAAAATGAAGACACAATATACCCAAACCTATGGGACACAATGAAAACTGTGCTACGAGGAAAGTTCATAGCACTAAGTGCCTTCAAAAAGAAAACTGTGACATCTCATATTAGCGAATTAACAGCTAAACTGGGTGAATTGGAAAAAAAAGAAGTGAACACTCCCAAGAGGAGCAGAAGGCAGGAGATCATCAAACTTAGGGCTGAAATCAACAACTTAGAAACAAAAAGAACTATACAAAGAATCAATGAAACCAAGAGTTGGTTGTTCGAGAAAATCAACAAAATAGACAGACCCTTAGCCAAATTAACTAAAAGACAGAGGGAGAAAACACAAATCAACAAAATCAGAAATGAAAAGGGTGAAATAACAACAGACATTGAGGAATCCAAAGAATATTTGGATCCTACTTTAAAAATCTATACTCCACCAAATTTCAAAACTTAAGTGAAATGGACAATTTTCTTGATAGATTCCACCTACCGAAGCTAAATCAAGATCAGATAAACAGATTAAACAGCCCTATAACCCCTAAGAAAATAGAAAGAGTCATTAAAAACCTCCCAACCAAAAAAAGCCCAGGGCCAGATGGCTTTAGCACAGAATTCTACCGGACCTTCAAAGAGGAGCTAACACCAATACTTTTCAAACTCTTTCACCAAATAGAATCTGAAAGAACATTGCCAAACTCATTCTATGAGGCAATGATCACCCTGATTCCTAAACCACACAAAGACCCAACAAAGAAAGAGAACTTCAGACCAATCTCCCTCATGAACATAGATGCAAAAATAATTAATAAAATACTAGCAAACCGAATTCAAGAACACATCAAAAGTATCATACACCATGATCAAGTAGGCTTCATCCCAGGGATGCAGGGGTGGTTCAATATACGAAAATCTATCAACGTCATTCACCATATAAACAAGATGAAAGAAAAAAAACACATGATAATCTCGCTAGATGCAGAAAAAGCATTTGACAAAATCCAACACCCCTTCATGCTAAAAGTTCTGGAGAGAATGGGCATACAAGGGCCATACCTAGAAATAATAAAGGCAATATACAGCAGGCCAGTGGCCAACATCAAAATAAATGGTGAGAAACTTGAAGCATTTCCTCTAAACTCAGGGACAAGACAAGGATGTCCACTATCACCATATCTCTTCAATATAGTACTTGAAGTTCTTGCTAGAGAAATAAGACAACTAAAGGACATCAAGGGGATAAACATCGGAAAGGAAGAAGCCAAATTATCCCTATTTTCAGATGATATGGTAGTATACATAAGCGACCCCAAAAATTCCACCAGAGAACTCTTAGAGCTGATAAACACCTTCAGCAAAGTGGCTGGATACAAAATTAATTCAAAAAAACCAGAAGCACTTCTTTATACAACAAACAAATATACCGAGATAGAAATAAGGGAACAACCCCCTTCATAATAGCCACAAACAACATAAAATACCTGGGGGTAACTCTAACCAAACAAGTAAAGGACTTGTACAACAAGGACTTCAAGCCCTTGAAGAAAGAAATGGAAGAGGCGTTTAGAAGATGGAAAGATCTCCCATGCTCATGGATAGGTAGGATTAACATAATAAAAATGGCCATCCTGCAAAAAGCAATATATAGATTCAATGCAATTCCTATCAAAATACCAACACAATTTTTTTTATAGACTTGGAAAGAGCTAGCCTCAATTTCATATGGAACAACAATAAACCCAGAATAGCTAAATCAATCCTGTACAATAAAAAAACATCTGGAGGTATTACCATCCCAGATTTCAAGCTGTACTACAGAGCAATAGTTCTTAAAACAGCATGGTATTGGTATAGAAACAGACCAGTAGATCAATGGAATCGAATTGAAGATCCAGAAATAAGCCCACACACTTATGGCCACCTAATTTTTGACAAACCAGCCAAAACGGCACAATGGAAGAAGGACAGCATCTTCAACAAATGTTGCTGGTCCAACTGGATGTCCATTTGTAAAAGAATGAAGCCAGACCCATACATATCACCTTGTACAAAACTTAAGTCCAAGTGGATCAAAGACCTTAACATAAGGCTGGTCACACTAAATCTACTAGAAGATAAAGTGGGAGAAACTCTCGAACTAATTGGCACAAGGGACAACTTCCTGAACAGAACACCAACAGCTCAGGACTTGAGATCAACAATCAATAAATGGGACCTCATGAAACTGAAAAGCTTCTGTAATGCAAAGGACACTGTCATTCGAACAAAATGGCAGCATACAGACTGGGAGAAAATCTTCACCAACCCCACATCTGACAGAGGGCTAATATCCAAAATCTACAAAGAACTCAAGAAATTAAATGCCAAGAAACCAAATAATCCAATAAAAACATGGGGGACAGAGCTAAATAGAGAATTCACAAAGGAGGAATCCCTAATGGCTGAGAGACACTTGAAGAAATGCTCAACATCCTTAATCATCAGAGAAATGCAACTCAAGACGACTCTGAGATTCCATCTCACACCTCTCAAAATGGCTAGGATCAAAAACTCAAATGACAGCACATGCTGGCGAGGGTGTGGAGAAAGGGGTACCCTACTCTATTGCTGGTGGGAGTGCAGGCTTGTGCAACCACTATGGAGGTCTGTCTGGTGATATCTTAGAAAACTTGGAATAGCTCTGCCTCAGGACCCAGCCATACTACTTCTGGGTATACACCCAAATGCCTCTTCATGGAATCATAAGGAAGTTTCCTCATCTATGTTTATAGCAGCCTTATTTGTAATAGCTAGAAAATGGAAACAACCCAGATGTCCCTCAACCAAAGAATGGGTTAAAAAACTGTGGTACATCTACACAATGGAATATTATTCAGCTATCAGAAACAATGAAATTATGCAATTTGCAGCCAAATGGATGGAACTAGAAAAGCTCATCCTGAGTGAACTAACCCAGACTCAGAAGGACACATATGGCATCTATTCACTTATAGTAGGATTTTAGCTATATAGTAGAAGGTATCAATACTACAACTGACACACCAAAGGGAACTTGGACATTGACTTCTTATTTTTAATTTTTATTCTTTATTTATTTTTTGTATATTAGTTATATTTTTTTCTATTTTTTAGTCTTTTTTATCTATTGTATGCTTATTGATTTGTTTGTTTAGTAGTTCTCTCTCCCAGGCAACGAGACACTTTTCACTGATGGTACTGCTTCATAGATCCCCAATGAATGAAGAGGCTCTTGGCCCTCATACGACCTCTCAACTGAGATGAGGGACCGTTATATAAGGACACCCCACCCCAGAGAATTGGGATGGAAGGGTTAGGAGGTAAAGAAAAAAAATGAAATGTGATGTTTCGGCCTTTTACTACTAACTGTCATGTACTGTTTAGGATAATTAAGAAATGCAAACTAATGGTTATGCAAGCTAGTCATTCTGTTAGGTACTATGACAGCCTATTATAGTTACTTGCTAAGCTAATCAGAAATAAACCTGCTAAGAGACAAGCAACATATGCTTACCCAAATATAAGAGATAGATAGGGCCTCTTCAAAAACCTCAAGAGATCTGCAGAATATGGCATTCAAAGATGTTTTCATAACTTTAGAATTTTTTTTATATCAAGACACATCAACTCCTGACAGCACCCCCTATTCTCCTCCAAGTAGAAGATGAGCATCAAAGAATCTCCAGTGGGAGATGATTGAATTAGTCTCAAGCCTATCTCTTGGTAGGAAAAGCCCCTTGCTCCAACTGTAGACAGAATGCTGTCCAAAAAGGACAAAACCTGGAAGCAGGTAAGTTGACAGCCTAGCTCTGCCAAGACAGGGTAGGCAAGTCCTTCATAACCCCTGCTCTACAATCAATGTCTGTCAGAGAAGCGGGGCCAAACGACTGAAGAGCGATGCTATAATTTATGGAGAGAAAATGGGAACTGTCCAGGCAGCCACTGGTATATCATTTCTTAGTTTTGGAAGCTGCAGACCCTGTACTTCCTATAAAATCAGATATATTTATCCCTCTCAGGTCTCTGAGGTGATTGAAGAACAGATAGATAAAGTCTCATAATTAAATTTTGAGTTGTTTAGGAGTCAAGAGAGTGTTATACATCTAAAAAGATACTCTTAAAATTATGTTGCAATTAGTACGAATGTTGAGTCAGATATAGAACTTTAAACTCATGGAGATGTTTAGATAGCAGAATGTTAAAGTCAGGTACCAAATACATATGGACTGGTCATTGGGAATGTACATTAAGCCATATAACCCTCATAACTGTGGTCTAATTACCTCTGTTGTACTGTATTTTTATTTATTATTATAAGAGAAAGAGCCATTTGTTGGACTGAAAGGAGAAACTGTAGGGGGAAATAAGATATACCTTAAACTTAAAAAAAAAAAGGGAAGAGGATGGTGGGTTTAGGGTGGGAGGGTGGGACTGGAGGGGGAATATGGAGGGGACTGCGATTGAAATGTAATTTGAGGGAGGCCAAGGTGGCGGCGACCTACACTGACGCATTTTGAACACGGGGGAAAAAAGAGCCATAAAAAACACAGAGTTATTGGGCACTGTGCAAAAACCGGAGGGGCTAGACCCCCCCGGGAACACTCACAGCTCGCAAGGGACTGTTAAAAGTCCCAGGGTAAGGCTCTCCCCCCAAATCTCACAGACACAGAAGCCACTAAACCCGGGATTCGGGAACTCTCATTTGGAGAGGGGCCTGGTAAGATCAACTCCAACTCACAGCAGGCAGAATCAGAGGCCACTTGGCGATAGATCACTAGCCTATTGGGCTCCCCATACCTCAGGTAGAACTTATACCCACTTAAAAATCTTTGCGAGATAGTGGAAGTATTAGCAAGGACCAAACAGGGGGCTCAGCAGGTGGTCCACAGCCGCTTGTGAAGCAGAGGGCAGGAAGTTCCGAGAGAGCACCGGAAGCCGGGAACACAATGGTGGGCGGGAGGGGCCAAATCCCGCGCACTTACGGCAGTGCAGCTGGGGTGGGAGCCCGGCTGGCAGGGCCTAATCCGGGTGAACCCACGGCAGGACAACTGGGGAGAGAGCCAGGCGTGGGTGGGGCCAGGGATCCGCGCACCCACGGCTGAGCTGTTGGGGCGAGAGGACCACTCAGGAAGCCGGAGGATCCGGGGCTCTGGGCACCCATGGCCAGCTGAGCAGCCAGGAAGGGAGTCCCGCAGCTGCGCAGACAGGGAGGGAATCAGGCACAGAGGCCAGGCCTCCTGTGGCGAGAAGCCTAGTGAGAAACCAGAAATCGGGACCATAGCTGTATTCTGGAAAATCCAGACATATTAGGTGTGGAGCCAGACCCTGTCTGCCTCCATGATGACAAACAAAGCCCACAGAATCTGTGTCTGGGCAAACAGGTCCATACCATCAGAACCATTACAGGCTGATAACTCAGAGTGCAACATAGAGAAGTCTGAATTGGGAGCAGTGAAACAATTCCGGTCCATTACTTACAACCTGGGATTAGGCTGCACCAGCTCACAGTGCCTCAGGCGATTAAAACCACAGTGACCCTGAAATCCCCCTGTAAGCAACGACAGATAGCCAAGTAACTCGTGCCCTGCACCAAATCATCCACTGTGGTTCCAAGCACAGAAAACAGACAGCTAAACGCATCCAATGGCCAAAGGTCAAAAAAAAAAAAAAAAAAAAAACAGAAATCAAGGAAGCAGAATTATCCTAGCTCATCCAATTAGGATGACCTCACACCAACAGAAACACATGAAAACGTTGACAATTCTGCATTATGGACAGTGATAGAGTCCCTGCAAGAAGAACTTAAATCTATGAAGGAATTCAAAGAAGCCACAATTCTACAAGTCAAAACAAGGAACAACACCATTAAAGAGCTCCAAGCCAAGGTGACAGAGCTTGAACAGGAAAAGGACAAAGCAATGAAAGATTTTCATACAAAAACAAGCAAGCTGGAGAAGGAAATGTACAAAACGAACAAAACCATACAAGACATGAAAACATAAATAGAAAAAATAAAGAAAACACAGTCAGAGTTAAAAGAGGAAGTGGAGAACCAAGGGAAGAGAACAGGTACTACGGATGTGAGTATCAACAATAGGATGCAGGAGATGGAAGACAGGATCTCAGGCATGGAAGATTCAGTGGAAGGAATCAGTACAACATCCAAAGAAAATGAGAAGGCTAAAAAATCTCTCACCCACAACATCCAAGAAATCAAGGACTCAATGAAAAGACGGAACCTAAGAATTATAGGTATAGAGGAAAGAGAGGACTCCTGACTCCAAGGTCCAGGAAATATCTTCAACAAAATCATAGAGGAAAACTTCCCAAACCTGAAAAAAGAGATGCCAATAAAAATCCAAGAGGCTTACAAAACACCAAACATATTAGATCAGAAAAGAAACTCCTCTCACCACATAATAATTGAAACCCCAAATGTACAGAACAAAGAAAGAATATTAAAAGCTGTAAGAGAAAAAGGTCAAGTCACATACAATGGCAGACCCATCAGAATTACACCTGACTTCTCCTCAGAAACGTTAAAAGCTAGAAGGGCCTGGTCAGATATACTACAAGTACTGAGAGATCATATGTGCCCAGCCAGACTACTTTACCCAACAAAACTCTCTATCAACATAGATGGAGAAAACAAGATATTCCATGACAAAATCAAATTTATACAATATCTACCCACAAACCCAGCCCTACAGAAAATCCTAGAAGGAAAATCCCAACCCAGAATAGAAAACTCCACCCAAGAAAACAAAGGGAATAGAAAACCCCTCAGCAACTAAACCAAAAGAGGCACTGGACCATCACCTATACCAAACTAATGGGAAATAACAACCCCAGGTCACTAATATCCATCAACATCAATGGACTCAACTCCCCAATAAAAAGACATAGGTTTACAGAGTGGATCCATAAGCAAGACCCTTCCTTATGCTGTATACAAGAGACACATCTAACTATGAAAGATAGACACTGCCTCAGAGTAAAGGGCTGGGAAAAGGTTTTCCAAGCAAATGGACCCAGGAAGCAAGCTGGACTAGCTATCCTAATATCAAACAAAACAGACTTCCAACTGAAGCTAATGAAGAAAGACAAAGAAGGGCACTATATACTCATTAAAGGGAATATTCATCAAGAGGAAATCTCAATACTGAACATCTATGCCCCAAATACAAAGGCACCTACTTTCGTAAAAGAAACACTTCTAAAACATAAAGCGCACGTCGATCACAACACATTAGTAGTGGGAGACTTCAACACCCCACTCACAGCAAAGGACAGATCATCAAGACAGAAGACAAACAGAGAAATATTGAGTCTAACAGAGATCATGAAACAAATGGACCTAACAGATATCTACAGAACGTTTCACCCAAACACAAAGGAATACACCTTTTTCTCAGCACCCCACGGAACCTTCTCCAATATCGACCACATAGTTGGTCACAAGGATAGTCTCAGTAGATACAAGAAAATTGAAATAACACCTTGTATCTTATCAGACCACCACGGAATAAAGCTGGTCTTCAACAGTAAAAGAATCAACAGAAAGCCTACACACACATGGAAATTAAACAACTCCTTACTGGATTACCACTGGGTCAGGGAAGAAATAAGGAAGGAAATCAAAGACTTCTTAAAATCCAACGACAATGAAGACACAACATACCCAAACCTATGCGATACATTGAAAGCTGTGCTACGAGGAAAGTTCATAGCACTAAGTGCTTTCAAAAAGAAAATTGTGACAGCTCATATTAGTGAACTAACAGCTAAGCTGGGTGTATTGGAAAAAAAAGAAACAAACACTCCCAAGAAGAGCAGAAGGCAGGAAATCATCAAACTTAGGGCTGAAATCAACAACTTAGAATCAAAAAGAACTGTACAAAGAATCAATGAAACCAACAGTTGGTTCTTTGAGAAAATCAACAAAATAGACAGACCCCCAGCCAAATTAACTAAAAGGCAAAGGGAAAGAACCCAAATCAACAAAATCAGAAATGAAAAGGGAGAAATAACAGCAGACATTGAGGAGATCCAGAAAATATTCGGGCATTATTTTAAAAATCTATATTCCACTAAATTTGAAAACCTAAGCGAAATGGACAATTTCCTCTATAAATTCCACCTACCAAAACTAAATCAAAATCAGATTAACAGCTTAAACAGCCCAATAACACCCAAGGAAATAGAAGCAGTCATTAATAATCTCCCAACCAAGGGCTGTTTAAGCTGTTAAAAAAGCCCAGGGCCAGAGGGCTTTAGCACGGAATTCTACCGGACCTTCAAAGAGGAACTAACACCATTACTTTTCAAACTCTTCCACCACATAGAAACAGAAAGATCACTGCCAAACTCATTCTATGAGGCCACTGTCATTCTGATTCCTAAACCACACAAAGACCCAACAAAGAAAGAGAACTTCAGACCAATCTCCCTCATGAACATAGATACAAAAATACTTAATAAAATACTAGCAAACCGAATTCAAGAACACATCAAAAGTATCATACACCATGATCAAGTAGGCTTCATCCCAGGAATGCAGGGATGGTTCAATATATGAAAGTCTATCAATGTAATTCACCACGTAAACAAGATGAAAGAAAAAAACCACATGATAATCTCGCTAGATGCAGAAAAAGCATTTGACAAAATCCATCACCCCTTCATGCTAAAAGTTCTGGAGAGAACGGGCATACAAGGACCATACCTAGAAATAATAAAGGCAATATACAGCAAGCCAGTAGCCAACATCAAATTAAATGGAGAGAAGCTTGAAGCATTTCCTCTAAACTCAGGGACAAGAGAAGGATGTCCTCTTTCACCATATCTCTTCAATATAGTACTTGAAGTCCTTGCTAGAGCAATAAGACAACTAAAGGAGATCAAAGGGATAAAAATTGGAAATGAAGAAGTCAAATTATCCCTATTCGCAGATGATATGTTAGTATACATAAGCGACCCCAAAAACTCCACCAAAGAACTCCTACAGCTGATAAACAACTTCAGCAAGGTGGCTGGATACAAAATTAACTCAAAAAAATCAGAAGCCTTTCTTTATACAACAAACAAATATACCGAGAAAGAAATAAGGGAAACAACCCCCTTCACAATAGCCACAAACAACATAAAATACCTGGGGGTAACTCTAACCAAGCATGTAAAGGACCTATATAACAAGAACTTCAAGCCCCTGAAGAAAGAAATGGAAGAGGCCTTTAGAAGATGGAAAGATCTCCCATGCTCATGGATAGGTAAGATCAACATAATAAAAATGGCTATCCTACCAAAAGCAATATATAGATTTAATGCAATTCCTATCAAAATACCAACACAATTCTTTATAGACCTGGAAAAAGCTATTCTCAACTTCATATGGAACAACAAAAAGCCCAGAATAGCTAAATCAATCCTGTACAATGAAAAAAACATCTGGAGGTATCACTATCCCAGATTTCAAGCTGTACTACAGAGCAACAGTAATAAAAACAGCAATGTACTGGTATAGAAACAGACCAGTGGATCAATGGAATCGAATTGAAGACCCAAACATGTACCCACACACCTATGGCCAACTAATCTTTGACAAAGAAGCCAAAACGGCACAATGGAAGAAGGACAGCATCTTCAACAAATGATGCTGGTCCAACTGGATGTCTACTTGCAAAAGAATGAAATTAGACCCATACCTATCACCTTGTACCAAACTTAAATCCAAGTGGATCAAAGACCTTAACATAAAGCTGGCCACACTAAATATACTAGTAGAAAAAATAGGAGAAACCCTCGAACTCATTGGCACAGGTGACAACTTCCTGAACAGAACACCAACAGCTCAGGACCTGAGATCAACAATCAATAAATGGGACCTTATGAAACTGAAAAGCTTCTGTAAGGCAAAGGACACTGTCATTCGAACAAAACGGCAACCAACAGACTGGGAGAAAATCTTCACCAACCCCACATCTGATAGAAGGCTATTATCTAAAATATACAAAGAACTCAAGAAACTAAATGCCAAGAAACCAAACAATCCAATCAAAAATGGGAGATGGAGCTAAATAGAGATTTCACAAAGGAGGAATCCCTAAGGGCTGAGAGACACCTGAAGAAATGTTCAACATCCTTAATCATCAGAGAAATGCAACTCAAGACGACCCTGATATTCCACCTAACACCTGTTAGAATGGCTAAGATAAAGAGCTCAAATGATAGCGCATGCTGGCGAGGGTGTGGAGAAAGGGGAACCCTACTCCATTGCTGGTGGGAGTGCAGGCTTGTGCAACCACTATGGAGGTCTGTCTGGCGATATCTTAGAAATCTAGGAATAACCTTGCCTCAGGACCCAGCCATACCACTTCTGGGTATACACCCAAAGGACCTCTCACGGAGACATAGGGAAGTCTCCTCATCTATGTTCATAGCAGCCTTATTTGTGTTTTTTTTTTTTTTTTAGTTTAAGGTATTTATTTTTCCCCCCAAAAGCTCTCCCTTTCAGTCCAAATAATGGTTCTTTTTCTTATAACTATAAATACAATACAAAACAACAGAAATAAATAGGCCACAATTATGAGAGTTATATGGCTTAGCATACATTCCCAATGTCCAGTCCATATGTATTTGGCACCTGACTTTAACATTCTACTATCTAACCATCTCCATGTGTTTAAAGTTCTATATCTAACTCAGCTTTCATACTAACTTGCCTCATAATTTTAAAAATAGATTATATTTGGCCACAATGGTATTGACCCTAGTATATTAATGTAAAATTAAGATTGTATTGGGCTACATTGGTACTGATCTTTGTATATTGATACAAAATTAAGATTATATTTGGCCACATTGGTATTGATCTTTGTATATTGATACAAAATTAAGGGTAACGCTTCTTAAAGGTATTGTTTGTAGTAATACTTAAAAATGAAATGTCAAGTTTTGACCTCTCGCTACCAACCGACATAAACTGTTCAGGATAATTAAGAAACAGAAACTAATAATCATGAAAACGTGTCATTTTGTTAGTTACTATGACAGTCTATCACAGTTATTTTCTAAGCTACTCAGAAATCAAGTTGCTAAGAGACAAGCAATATTTGCTTATCTAAATATGAGATAGATAGGGCATCTTCAAAAACCTCAAGAGATCTGCAGAATATGGCATTCAAAGATGTTTTCTTAACTTAAGATTTTTTGATATCGAGACATGTCAGCTCCTGACAGCACCCCCTATATTACTCCAAGTAGAAGATGAGCATAGAAGAATCTCCAGTGGGAGATGATTAAATTGGTGGTAAGCCATTCTCTTGGCAAGAAAAACCACTTGCTTCAACTGTAGACAGACTTCTGTCCAAAAAGGACAAAACTTGGAAGCAGGTAAGTCGACAGCCTAGCTCTGCCAAGACAGGGTAGGTAAGTCCTTCATAATTCCTGCTCTACAACCAATGTCTGTCAGAGAAATGGGGCCAAATGGCTGAAGATTGATGCTGTAATGTATGGAGAGAAAATGGGAACTGTCCAGGCAGCCACTGGTATGTCATTTTTTAGTTTTGGAAGCTGCAGGCCCTGCACTTCCTATATAATCAGATATATTTATCCCTCTCAGGTCTCTGAGGTGGTTGAAGAATAGACAGTTAGAGTCTCATAATTAAAATTTTAGTTGTTTAGGAATCAAGAGGGTGTTATTGATCTAAGAAGATACTCTTAAAAGTGTGTTGCAAGTTAGTATGAATGTTGAGTCAGATATAGTCCTTTAAACTCATGGAGATGGTTAGATAGTAGAATGTTAAAGTCAGGGGCCAAATATGTATAAACTGGACATTGGGAAGGTATACTGGGCCATTTTACTCTCATAAATGTGGCATATTTATATCTGTTGTTTTGTATAATACTTACTGTTATAAGGGAAGGAACCATCTGTTGGACTGAAAGGGGAAACTTCTGGGGGGAAGTGGGTCGAAGGGCGGGATAGGAAGGGGGAATAGGGAGGGGTTTGTGACTGAGATGTAACTTGAAGAAAAAAAAATAAAGTATTTATAAAAAAAAAGAAATGTAACTTGAAGAAATAAAAAATAAAGGAAAAAAAAGAAACTTAACAGAAGCCAACAAATCAGAGTACTGAAAAAAAAATTCAGTCAATCAGTAAAGCCTCTGAAAAGAGCATTTAAGCTCAGCTTATGACTCTGATTGGCTGCTAGCTTCCCTGTCCTTTTCAATACTCTAATAAAGTGCTCATGAAAAGACTTCACACTTCTCTATCCTTGTACATGTTGGCACCTTCTCAGTTCTTCACTCCTGCAAAAGCTTTCATGCTTTATAACTCTTATCATTCGTGGGCTGGAGCTTGTGACCAGCAAGGAAGAGGCAACCACTGGTTTTAGATGTGGCTCAGAAAATGAATAGGTGTTCATTCTTCCAGGCAGTGCAGTGTATATGTCCTACTAAGGGAGGACTAACAGCCGTTAGTGCAGTGGTGTTAGAGGGCAACATTACAGTTCATTGGCAAAACAAAGGATCTGTGCTGCTGTGAACTTTTGGATAGTAGTGCATCTACCTCACAAGTTTGTGAGTTTCTCCATTGGAGACACTTGCTAGGGCGTTGTATGATCCAGTCTCTGGGGTTCATAGTGATTGTGTGTTTTTTAATATATATATGTATTAAAGGATATTAAACTTTCAGAGGCTTTTCTGGTTCACTGAATTTTTTTCAGTACTCTGAGTTGTTGGCTTCTGTTAAGTTACTAATTACGCCTGAATCCACTAACCAATCAGTGCTAAAAAGGCAAGTGGGCCTAGCTGGCACTAGAAAACTTTAATCTGAATCCGTGGGTGCTGTAGGATATATATATATATATATATATACTTTAAACTCCAATAGAAATCTGAGATGTTGAATTCTGTGAACTGAGAAGATAGTTGAACAGCATTATTTGAAAAAAAGTACCTATTATGGTGGATAATCTTATATTCTCCTCACTTTCCACTTTGAACACTCCTTGTGGATATTAGTTCAGATCTCTTCAGTTTCAACTAAATGTGTGAAGTTGGTATCAGGTACTAACTGTATTAACATGTGTAATTATTTCTATAAGAACGATTTTCTATTTTCTGTATGTTTGGTTAAATTATAAAAATGATTTTGTAGGTAAGACGGCAACCTTTAATATAAAACTGAGAGGATAAAATGTGGACAAATAGAGACAAATTAGAAAGTCTTAAGTAATAGGGTGCTATTTTTCACAGTAATTATGATGATAATAATTTTGCATGAAGAGTTTTAGAGTCATACAGAGTTCAGTTTGAATCTAGTCTGTATTGCTAATATTTTAAACAATTAATAGTCTCAAAATTCAATATCCTCATCTACAAATTTGAGATAATTCTTACATTATACAAATACATTATACAAATAAGAAGGTTAAATACAATATAAATCACACAGTGCAAAGATTATGTAAGGCTCTAGAAATAGAGATTTTCTAGTTTTCATTTACCTTAAATAGTGTCATATGTGAACTTTCAAAATATTTATGTCATCTTGGTGGGTGCGTTTCCTTCCTCTCTTCCTGGTTTCTGGTTAAATGGACATAGAAGGAGAAGACCCCGAAATATCTAGATGTTCTTGGCATGAAAAGGAGATGTGATGCTTCCACTCAGCTCAGCACTATGGCTCTCCTAGTAATGGGTCTGTAGCATCTCCCAGCGCCAGGATCCCTCCTGGACTCTTCTCCACCAGGACCATCTCCACCATGAAGCAGAAGAACAAGATGTGTTGAAACTCCATGCAGGGGGAGGGGATGGTTTTAGAGATGGAGAGTTGCACTGGGATACTTGTACAGGAGTCCCAAATGCCCAGTTCAAGCCCTGGGTAATTTACAGAACAGCAACACGCAGGACACAGAGAAGCAGGATCTGTACCAGAATCTTTCTGGTTAGATACAACACCCTTTAAACCAATGTCTTTTTTTAAATATTTTTGGCCTGAAACAACAAATAGAAAGAACAGTCTCTGTATTACTAACCTGGGGTAAATTCAATCTCAGAGTAAGGATTCAAAAAGAAAGAAACATCTTCAGGCATTAATACAATTAGAGATACTTCAGAAAGTGCTTGAAACTGTATCTAGCATCCATGTGACTTTTTATTAGACATACCTTATTATTAAGAATTAGTATTACGGGTACCTTCATGTACATTTAATTTCATACTTCTCAGGCATTGCCAAATCTATTATAGAGAAAGAAATAAGTCTATGTAAGCAAAACAATGTATTCAAAATTGCATATCCAGGAAGTTATAAAACAAGGACCAGAACCCATGATTTTCTGGTTTTCTAGTCTCTTCCTGCTCACCATGATTGCTTATCAGCTGCTTCAATTGAATTTCAAAGGTGTGGTGGTTTGAAAAGAAATGGCCTCTAAAGACTCATATGTTTGAATGGTTGTCCCATAGGGAGTGGCACTATTAGGAGGTGTGGCCTTGTTGGAGGAAGTGTGTCACTGTGGAGTTAGGCGTTGAGGTCTCCTATGTTCAAGCCACACCCAGTGTGGCACACAGTCTGTTCTTGCTGCCTGTGATTCTAGATGTAGAACTCCCAGCTCCTTCCCCAGCACCACATTTTCCTGCATGCTGCCATGCTTCCCATCATGATGATAATAGACTAAACCTCTGAATGTAAGCCAGCTCCAATTAAATGTTTGCCTTTATAAGGGTTACCATGGTCATGATGTCTCTTCACAACAATAAAACCCCAACTAAGACAGAAGGCAAACTTGAACATCACATTTGGAGCAAGGTTCAGATAAAGAGGTTTGAACAACTGACTTCACCTCTCCTGACTGTACTTGGGGGTTTGGATGGCACTGCCCTATGGTGTAGTCTGATATTTTCCCATGTGATGCATTCACAGCCACTTTAAGACTGGTGACCCACACTGATATTTGGTAGATGATGCTCTTAACCCCATATCATCAGTAAGGATGGATATGCTTCAGTTCAGCCTATGGAGGGTTTGTGTGGAGAGGAAGGAGTGTAGCATGGGTTTGCTCAGGTAGGGCAATTTTCTCTGCAGTCAGAACACTTGGGTGGTGTGTCCTGACTAAGCTCTTAGGTACTTCCTTGCATTTCCCCAGTGGTCTCCACCTGCCAGAATCTAATTTGATTCCTGTCTCTGAAGGTCTAGAATCCTGTTCTCAGAGATCATTTAATAAAGCATTTCAATGCAATCCCAAAGCCTTGCAAAGTGCTAGGCACAGGCCGTGCTTAGCACTTTTGCCCTAATGAAAATGAAGAGTCATGTTCTTTAGTCTATCTTTTTTTTTTTTTTTCCTGAAACCCAAATATTGACAGTTTGGGAGCAGGTGGAGACAGGCTGCACTTGTCACGGATGTGTCTGAGTGATAGGCAGGGAGGGGGCACAGAGATGAGCAAGATATCAGCTCAGTCGCTCCTTTCCTGTTGTTGTTGAGTGACACTTGGATATATCACTAAACATATAAAAATAGAAGCTCCATGTCAGCCTTCTCCTTGTACAGGGTGCTGAGCTGCAGTGTTTAAATCTGGATGTCAGCATGCCACTACCGTTATTTATAGAGAAGGCCCATATTAACATTTTGAGAGCCATGGAGAAAGAGGGGGAAAGAGAAGGACACATTTAAAGAAATGCTGTGTTTTTGCGTTGCACTTAACTGAGCAATTCTCTGTATCTTGTCTGAAGGAGTTCCCGTCCATATAGGAATGTATGCCTATTTTAAAATTGTATGTATATGCCCATGTGTATGTGGATGCAGGACCTCAAGTACCAGGTTGTGCATCAGAGGACAGCCTGCTGGTGTAGGGCCTTGCCTGTGTGTGCTGATTGAGACAGGGCTTCTTCACAGTTGTGTAAAGCAGGGTTGATGGTCCATGAGCTTCAGGAGATTCGTCTTTCTCTGCTGTCCACCTCCCCATGGTGTGTGCTGGGCTTAGAAAACTGTGCCCACTGTCTTCATCTTGTACGTAAGTTCTGAAGATCCAGACCCAAGTCATCAGGCTTGTGTACCAAGTGCATTTACCTACTGAATTGTCTCTCCTGCCTAGAATGTGTGTTTTAGAAGGCCCTTCCACATATGCTACCATGCTAGTCACTAAGCTCTAAGGGCAGAGCAGCATCTCTCTCCCCACGGAATCTGTGGGAGGCAAAGTCAGCCCTAGCCTCATCCCTCTAGTTAGTAGCAGAACTCCCCTTCAGCTGTGCATCTCTTAACTATAGACGTTTCTTCCTCCTTGGAAGCATGTTGGGTATTACTCTGCCCATATAACAGATGAGGCAATTGAGCCATGGAGTGATGAGCTGGAAGCTGCCATCTGACTGAAATACAGAGACCAATAGTGATGGAGACATTCTAGATGTTGAAGACACAGCAGCACACAAATGAACAGAACCCTCGTCTTTGTGGATGTTTGAGATGAACATTAGCGTCCTGTAACCCATAGTTGTAAGTTGAAGCTCAGACTTATCCCATTTTAATCATTTGGAAATTATAAACTGCCTTAAAAGTCAAAGCACATGAGAATATAACAAATTTATAGGTATTATTAGTTCTACCACACTTAACTGTGTCAGTTCTCGGGTGACATACATGATGGTCTATGTTCACATTCTGTTCAAGTGGGTACAGAGTCATGGGGTATTTCTAGAGGTGGCATTGGATGTACCAGATTTGGCTTCCTTATAACTACAAAGAAAAAAGATTGGTAAATGTGGGTTACTGGGGGCCTGAATGAAATTGGGGGTTCTGTCCGGGTCTCCTAGAGGATTCTAGGATGCCAGCTCTGCATTGTCCCATAGGACATCTTTTTGATGCTATGGAAAATTATAAGTCATGTTTGTTGGGCACTCACCCCACACCATCCATCATGCTAAGCTAGTTACATTCATCATCTCAAACAGATCATTAGGACCACACGCGTGGGAGAGGCTTACATGGCTCGTGGAAGGTCACAGTTAGTACACGGAAGCCTTGGGACAGGAGTTGAATCTGTGTTTCATCCACAGCACAATACAGTTTGGGGTCCACAGTTGGAAAGCATTGAAACTTTGGAGTCCACCTCTGCCATTTGCTACCTGTGTGACCTAAGGTGAAGGATGATCTTTTAGACTGGCAGCCCTGCCTGAATGCAGCAAACTATTCCAATACCTTGAACTCAGAGACTTACTCTTAGAGTAAGTCTGAATTCCCTATGATGTGGTGGACCCTTCTTCAGGGCGTGAGAGTCCAAACCACACAGAGGCACTAGATGCTTCTTCCTGGGCATGTCTAGGTCCTGACAGAAGCACCTCCATTCCCATTCCAGACAGACCTCTCTGTGTCACTGAGCCATGCCAGCTACAGCCTCTGGAGACTTGTCACCAACAGCTCCCCAGCTGCCTCATGTTAATGCAATCAGCAAGAAGGCTGTACACCTGACGACAGTTCAGACTCTGAGGTGAGTGATTAAAGTTTAAAAGGTCGCATGCCATTGTAATACTGAAAAGAGACCTCATGATTCATCATTTCTGATGCAATCTCGTCTGTTTAATAAAGCTGTGTTTCACTCACAGCTCATTTTTAATGGGCCAATTTAAGTAATAGCATCGGGGTTGCGTGTTTTACCCCTTGTCCTTGTGAGCTCGAAGTGGTGTATGCTTTAAGAAACAATGATTAAAACCACAAAAACCGGAAAAACAAAAGCAAAAGCAATAATAACAACAAAACGCACCAAAAAAGCAGAACCCCCCCCCAAAAAAAAACACCAAAGAACAAACAAAAACCAAAACCAAACAAACAAAACACCTAAAACACCCCAGGAGTTAAGGAGTTGTATATTTACTGTGTCTTTCAGCCCTCAGCGGACTGGCTGTTATTTATGCCGAAGCACTGAATTTGGACTGAAATATCAAGCAAAAGCAGACCAGCAGCTGGATATGTTAATGTACAATTATCCCATGTCTCTCATAGTTGTATGGCAGGAAATTTATATCAGGGGCTAATCCTGTTGTGGGTAGATTCCTGTGCTGAGCGATGGTCAGAGGGTGTGGTGCCCAGGGTGGAGATTCATTCATACAAGAAAGCAGAACTTCTTAGCACTGCTAATTTTAGATCAGTGATTCTCCACCAGTGACAACTACGTCCCCTGGGGGTATTTGGGGGTTGCCTGGGGTTGTTTTCAGCTGTCAGAGCTGGAGGGGGCAGAGGGTTAGAATCCAGTGGGAAGAGGTTAGGGATGCTGCATAGCTTTTTACATTGCAGAGGGCCAGTGTTAAGTGCTCACAAAGTCCGAGGACTCCAGTGTTCCTGAGAACTGCTTTAATACCCCTGTGGAAATGAAGGTAGATTTGATCTCATTCTCTTGGTTCTAATTTCATCATTGCCATAGCCTCCTTCCTAACTGAATGTCTTGAAAGAGGTCTTTCTCATCCGTCCAACACGCACCTTGGGTTGGGGGTGGGCAATGTGTCCAGAAAGGAGACAAAGGAGTGGGAGTGGCCAGAACTTAGACTCTCACTCTCTAAAAGTACTGAAAACAGAAACAGTGTAAAAAGTTATTCAAATGATAATTTTCATTTAGCAGATAAAGATCTATCAAAAGAAGGTGACCCACCTGCTCATCACAAGCATTATCCCATCATCATTGTATTTACTTTGCTAGTTTTGCTCTGAATTATAAACAATAGATTCCTACCCACTCGTCAATCTACTTTCCAAATGCAGCACACAAATTACCATCTTCCTGTGTTCTTCTCCACCCCCCTCCCTAAATTGGCCCCATCACATCTGGTTTTTGATGTAGTGTGTCCCAAACTGAACTATTCTTAGAGGCTAATTTTTAAGCTATTATTTTCAACAAATACAACTGTTGACTTGTTAATGGTAGAGGCAGGAGCATTTTGTCTCTGTGGCTTCCTTCCTGTCCATGGTTTTTGAAATTTCTTGAACACAATGCAAGTCTTTGTTGATGGTTGGCATGAGATAGATATCAATTCCTGGGGATTTGTTCAGAACTCATGATGGAGAATGCTTGGGTATCCCAAGTTAGGGAACATGATGTGGGTATCTTGCCACTTGTGGAACTGGGATAATTTGAACTCTTGGTTTTCTTGTTTGCTTTTTCCATTCATCTGTCCCAGTTTATCTCGTTGAATAAAGATCAATGTAGCTTTTCCTCACCAAGCCAAAGTCCTGGTTTTACCCTCTTTTCCACATCCACACTAGTGATGCAATCCATGGCATCATCTCCAAATATTTCTGTAATCCACCCATTTCCTTCTCAACCACTGCTAGCATCTACTAGTCCCTAGACCACTATGCTTCTAAATCAAAATATTGTAGTAACATCGCACCTGGACTTCATCTTTCTATCTAGCTGTCTAGGATAACCAGAGTCTTTTAAAGAAAGTTTTCCATTTTAATAAAGATAAAACACAAGCCCTTTCCCAACTTACAAGATATTAATGGTTTTTGCTGCTGCCTACCTAACTCAATTTGGTTCCTAGGCTTGCTCTTTATGTCCTCCACGTTCTTCCTCTTGTTCCCCAAATGTCAAGTGTGCTCTTTCTTTAGGATCTCTGCCTTTTTGTTCCTTTGCCTGGCCAGCCTTTGCCCAGTCAAATTCTATTTCTCAGACCCTCATCTGCCACCCAATGTAGCATAGCAAGTCTGTTCCCTCTCCTTTTTATTGTGTGCTGCATTTTTTTTTTTTTGCTTTCTTTATTTCCTAGTACTAATCAGCTCCTGAAGAAGTGTATGTGGGATGGAAGAGATAGACACACACACACACACACACACACACACAGAGAGAGAGAGAGAGAGAGAGAGAGAGAGAGAGAGAGAGATAAAGAGAGAGAGAGGAGCTCCATGAGCTCCATGAAGATAAGATTCATGTTTTCTCTGTTCCTCAGTATTTAACATAAAATAGGCACTTGGTGTAAATAGTTTTTTGCACGCACAAATGAAAGCATAAATAAACAAATGGCTGCCTTTCATTGTTTAACTGTGAACCTGTCGTACTCAGCACAGTTTTTCATCTTCATTGTTGTGATTAGGAGGAGTGTCTCTACATTGCCCATATGTCATCATAGTAACTTGAACTTCTGGTTCAATATAATGAGTGTTTGGTTAGTTTTAATGTCTGAAGTTAGAAGTGCTGCTTCAGTGGCCAATTTTTAGCTTACTTATTTGTCTCTAGAGGTTGTCATTTGTTGTCACTGTGTCCATATATCTACCTCTATTTAATTCATTTTTCTTATTTACTTGACCTTCCATAAGATTTTGTTATATATTTGAGCATTTTCCCCATATTTGATGATCATGACCTTAGTGTGCCCTGCTCAAGGTCAGTACTGATATTATTTAATAACCACAGAAGTGACACGTCTATGCCCAAGCTCTTCTAGCTGCCTTTTATCATCTCTCTTCCTTCAGTCTGGATGGAAATATTGAAGTCCTTTTGAATTGGGAAAGGCTGATGTAAAATAACTTTGCCATTTACATTTTGTGAGTGATCCTGCCTCAAGTGCTTTACAAAACGGCAGAGATATAAGATCTCATGCCTTCCTTTCATCTGCTAATTTGAAATTATGTTGTAAAAAGCTATGAAGTTCTGCTGGATGTGATTTGTTCTTTAAATGCCCTTGTTACTTAATCTTCATGAAGCACTTATTAAGATGCTGAATTATCCTTAAACAGTTTTTTTTTTTTTTTTTGGTGTGTGTGTGTGTGTTTTCTACAAAAGGCAGAAAAAGGAGTGTACACAACAACAGCAAATATGAGGAGCAGGATACAACTGTATACACCCGCTGGTGCAAAGGCCGCCGACTTTAACATGAATTAGTTTACCTCCAATTATTTACCATGGTTAAAATTCAGTTTAGGACTGCCAGCTTTGCATGAGTATTGATTGCAGAAGCAATAAAAACAATAGAAATGTCAGGTTTAGTCAGCTCTCTTATTTGAAGGTCTCCAAGTAGTTGTGGGTTTTCTGTTTGTTTGTTTTCATTTCCTTGTTCTTTTTGTATGTTGGTGTGTGATGCAATGTAAGAGGTATATCCTTGGATTGGGATTAAGAAGACCTTCATTGGAATGGTTTTAGATCAAGTGTCATATATTTTTCCTTAGAGTATGAGACAAAAAATATTTTGTACTTTAATGTCAAATGGTCTCTATTGCAGCATCTCTACTGGCTCTTGTAGGATGGAGCAGTCAGAGATAATATGTAAATTGGTATCAGTACTTTTCAATAAAACTTTTATTACAAAAAGAAGCAAGAGGCTGGATTTAGCTTGGGAGCCATAATTTGCTCTACTTTGGGTAATTCTTGAGTCAACCTCTTCTGGTCTTATTTTGTTTATCAGATTTGACTGCTGAGTTGGAAAGGGTTCAAATTAGAGATTTCTTTTGCCCAGGCTCAGGGATTCCTCTAGCCAGGGGTCTTCTACTTTAGATTATAAAATGGAACAGACCCTGTTGCTATCATCAAGATGGGTATTTCTCATTTGAGCTCAAACCACAACCAGAGAGCAACTCTTGAGCAGAGAGCTTCCTTTGAAATCAAAAGGCAAAAAGGACTTACTCTCTAGGTTAATGCACAAAATTTGCAAATGAACTTTTATTTCTGTTTTGAGTAAAAGAGTTGAGGGCTCAGGAAATTGGGACAAAGAGTTGATATAAGAGCCCTGTACCCTTTCCCAGTTAAACATCACTTTTTTTTTTTTATAAATACTTTATTTTTTTTTCTTCAAGTTACATCTCAGTAACAAACCCCTCCCTATTCCCCCTTCCTATCCCGCCCTTCCACCCTCTTCCCCCCAGAAGTTTCCCCTTTCAGTCCAACAGATGGTTCCTTCTCTTATAACAGTAAGTATTATACAAAACAATAGATATAAATATGCCACATTTATGAGAGTTAAATGGCCCAGTATACCTTCCCAATGTCCAGTTTATACATATTTGGCCCCTGACTTTAACATTCTACTATCTAACCATCTCCATGAGTTTAAAGGTCTATATCTGACTCAACATTCATACTAACTTGCAACACACTTTTAAGAGTATCTTCTTAGATCTATAACACCCTCTTGATTCCTAAACAACTCAAAATTTAACTATGA
>CAJQZJ010033821.1:188624-199605 GCA_907164525.1 Lophiomys imhausi | reverse complement strand
AGTATTATACAAAACAATAGATATAAATATGCCACATTTATGAGAGTTAAATGGCCCAGTATACCTTCCCAATGTCCAGTTTATACATATTTGGCCCCTGACTTTAACATTCTACTATCTAACCATCTCCATGAGTTTAAAGGTCTATATCTGACTCAACATTCATATTAACTTGCAACACACTTTTAAGAGTATCTTCTTAGATCTATAACACCCTCTTGATTCCTAAACAACTCAAAATTTAACTATGAGATTCTAGCTGTCTATTCTTCAACCACCTCAGAGACCTGAGAGGGATAAATATATCTGCTTATATAGGAAGTGCAGGGCCTGCAGCTTCCAAAACTAAGAAAGGACATACCAATGACTGCCTGGACAGTTCCCATTTTCTCTCCATACATTCCTGCATCAGTCTTCAGCCTTTGGGTCCTGTTTCTCTGACAGACATTTGTTGTAGAGCAGGGATTATGAAGGACTTACCTACCCTGTCTTGGCAGAGTTAGGCTGTCGACTTCCCTGCTACCAAGTTTTGTCCTTTTTGGACAGCAGTCTGTCTGCAGTTGGTGCAAGGGGTTTTTTCATGCCAAGAGAAAGGCTTGCCACTAATTCAACCATCTTACAGTGGAGGTTCTTCGATGCTTATCTTCTACTTGGAGTAGAATAGGGGGTGCTGTCAGGTGCTGATATGTCTCGATATCAAAAAAAAGAAAAGAAAATCTTAATTTAAGATAACATCTTTGAATGCCATATTCTGCAGATCTCTTGGGGTGTTTGAAGATGCCCTATCCATCTCTTGTATTTAGATAAGCAAATGTTGCTTGTCTCTTAGCAACTTGATTACTGGATAGTTTAGAGAATATCTGTGATAGACTGTCATAGTAGCTAACAAAGTGACATGTTTGCATGACTAGGAGTTTGTTTTACTTAACTATCCTAGATCGTTTTAGACGGTTGGTGTCAAGAGGCCAGAGCTTCACATTTTATTTTTAAGTATCTCTAGGTATGATACCATTAGGAAGCATTACCTTTAATTTTGTATCAGTATACAAAGATCTATTCAATTGTGGTTAAATATACTCTTAATTATGTATCAATATACAAAGATCAATGTGAGAAAAATGAGATATAGACATAGCACAGGAAGGTCCAAGAAGAAGGGGCAGATTATTGAATATGCCCTTATACCTTTGTATATTGATACAAAATTAGTAGTTTATTAGGCTAAAGTGGTATTGACCATTGTTTATTGTGCAAAAATAAGATTGTATTGGATTACATTGGTATTGATCTTTGTATATTGATACAAAATTAAGATTACAGTTGGCCACAATGGTATTGACCCTTGTATATGGACGTAATATTAAACATCACTTCTTTATTTGACCTCATCCCGATTCCCACTCTGTCACATGGTTGAGTCTGTCACTTCCAATTGTGTCATAATGTTGGAAGGAAGTCTCTACGTGCTCAAACAGGAAGCCTTTGGGGACTCCACTAAAAGTTGAATTATGAACACAGAGCTGTCACTCAAAGTTTTCCCTTTGTGGAAAATGTGGGTAAGGAGGTTTTCTCACCTGTCATTCATTTAGGACACAAACATTTTTGAAAACCCAGAATGCATAATGAATTCAGGCCTTCAACTACATACAACATGCCTTTTATGCTTAATACACTGTTTTAGTCAGGTAGCCACTAGGTTAACAATTCTACTGTTAACTTCAAGGAGATGCACTTGTTAGTCAGACCAACCTTTTCAGTGTTGAGATCTTTGAGTCGACAAAACGGTTAACAAGGAAAGTTGTTTCCCATGAGAGAAGTAATGAAGCCCTCTGAATACATGGAGGTCATCAAAGACTTAGGTAGACAAGGAAGATCCTTCCTGGACCTGCCTGGATACTTAGTTGTTACTTGAATGTTGACTAGGTGATGCTTACAGCCATAGACTCTCATTTAATTCCCTACTGGTGAAGTAGTTGCTTTTTCCCACTTTACATGTTAGAAGCTAAGCCTTGCTCGGTAGCCAAGTTCTTCAAGGTTTAGAAGAACAAGCTTTAAATTCTGAATTGCCTAAGCCTAGCATTCTGAAACAATCATTAAATGCTGTTATTTCTTAAATAGTAGTCGTCAGAACTCATTTCATTGTTAGATGTCTGAGTTTCTCAATTGGGTGCTGGTTGCCTCATCAACCATGTTTGAGGTGGAAAGAGTCTTGGTTGCAGAAAACAGCTTTGTAATAAATGAAGGTGGTGGCCCTAATGTTCAATAGAGTAATGTCTTAGAGCTAATCCACTGACTTAATTTAATATTTAAATTTTCCCCAAAACTCTCAAATCCCCGTGGATACCAACAGATGACAACAGCGGGTGTTATTCCTCAGAAGTCAGCCACCTTATTTTTAGAGACAAGTCTCTCTTTGGCCTGGAGCTTGACAAGTAGGCAAGGATATCTGGACCAGGAGCCTTGGGACTTTGCATTTCTCTGCTTTCCTTGGCTGGGAGTAAAAGCATATCACCACACCTGGCCTTTTAATGTGAATTCAGGGGATCTAATAGATTATGCTTAAATGATAAACCCTTTAACAACCCAGCTCTCTCCCCAGGTCTCAGGTCTTTGGACTCAAAGTCTCAGATTCTATTGAATGGAGATGACAGACTTTGTCCTAAAAGACAGTAGAGAAGCCTGTTGGAAAATCAAAGAAACCATGATTTCATAATGCAAGTTTTCAAAGCCAGAAGAGGAAACAACTAGGAACAGAAGTACAGTGTTGGTCCCAGGTTGAAGATAGTTCATTATGTGGGATGATCCACAGCTCACTCTATAGTTGCTATCTCTCAAAGTCCCACCTACTTACTCTTAATTCATAAAATTTAAGGTTTCCATTATCAGGGATTAAAATTGTTGACTTAAAAGCAATGAGTTTGTTTACAAGAGTTTTACTTTTCAAATAACATGATATTTAGATCTGGAGGTACTCCTCTGTTTCCCAGCTCCTCTTTGTGGCCTGGTCACTTCGTAATTCTCTGTGGTCTGCCTGAAATGTTAGCAATTCCCTCTCTGCTTTTGTAGTCTCTATAGAGCAGTTTTCACAGTTATTATGGTTTATGATTCACTAATTTACCTGGATAGTTAGGAAAGGTCTAGGGGCTAGATTCTAAAAATAAGCTACCTAGAAGTTGGTCTAACAAAAAAAAAAAAAGTCTCATTAGGAACCAGGGAAAAAATAAACTCAGTGTAGTCTCTCCCCTAGCTATGAAAGTTTCTAAATGTAGGACAGGAAAGGAAGGTAGTGTTCCCAGTGGAACTGAAGCCAGAATAATGAGAAAAGGAATGGAATTACCCAAACTGGAATTTGGCCAAGACCTAGGGCTACCACCTGTGCAAGCTAGAGTCATATGACTGAGGAACTAATTGTAGATTCCCTCTTTCTGGAATGCTCCGGGCAGATGTAGCTGACTGCTTTCCTTTGAGTTGACACCACTTGGCCAATCTCATCAGAGAAGTGTTTTCATGAGTCAACTAACTTCAAGTTGGTGGGTGTTTTTAATTTTCATTAGCTTTCTGTAAGTGGTCCCAAGACTGCTTAAAGGGATAAAGCAGTGGTTCTCAAGTCTGTGAATTGTGACCCCTTTGGCAAACCTCTATCTCCAAAAAATATTTGCATTATGATTCCTGACAGTAGCAAAGTTACAGTTTTGGAGTAACAATGAAAATAATTTTATGGTTGGGGTTCACCACAACATGAAAAACTCTATTAAAGGGTCATAGCATTAGGAGGGTTGAGAATCACTGGGCTAAAGTATCTTCCTAATTCATGGCCTGGAAGGATTTTTGGATCAGCTATATCTTACCCCCTATATCTGAGAAGCTTGTAGCTATGTGATTTCATTCATGGATCTAATTCCATGCAGTGGTCAATGCCAGGAGAGGGACATTCACATGTGCTCCATACAGATGTGACCCACTGGAATGCAGAAGATATTCACCATGAGAACTTGATCCACACTTCCAAATTCCTGCCTTAATTCAATGTAGCTATGTCAAGGTTTATTGGCAGCATTATCCACTCAAAGGCAAGCAGTGGGAATAATATGAACCAACAAAGTTAAATTGGTAATTGTGAATAGTAAACGGCCAGGAGACCATGGTGTCTATTATTTGGTGCCCATTCTTTCTTACATTCTTCATTTTGGCGAATCACACCAGTGAGAACTGTATCATTGATACCAGAAGCCTGGAGACCATCATCTCTTTCTAATCCTCCTGGAGCTGTGCATGGTGATAGCAGGCTCTGGGGAGTTACTCCCCTTCTCTGTCAGTCTGTCTCCTTTCACCCTTGGTGAGGGTACTGCTTCTGAGCAGGCCCTGCTGTGGTCCTTTCTTGACAGGCCAGCAATGGTGTCTGATCTGTGTTCCCATCATCTTTGCATCTGCAATGCCTTCTTAGTTCCTTCCTACCCTGTCCAGTAGAGTAGACCCCTCCATATTCCTCTTGGACCCTGTGCACCAGAATTGTGGCCATAGTGCTTTACTGTCCTTATTTTATTTTATTTTTTTCTGTCCACCTCTTCTACCAGTATAGGAGAAACTTGGAAACAGATCCTAAGTTACTGCTCACTTTATCCTCCTTGCCTGGTTTGTATCTGGCAATGCAAGGCACCATGCTTGGGAATGAAGTGGAGATTTAAAATATCCCATTATTACTCAGATGCATTAGAGATGTGATGCACAGACTCTCTATGGATTTTACAGCCTGGCACTAACGCCCAAGCAGATAACCAAGACAAATTTAATAAATTTGGAAGCAAGGCAGCAGTTCTTGGGAACACAGGTAAGAGTTGCCCTGACATTTAATGCCATGGAATATTTTTGTGAAGAGCAATAGGTTTTGTGAGGGTATTTTTAAACCTACATATTATTGGATTGTTCTCATCCCCTCCCTACATACATCCTCCTCCTCATCCTTCCTCTTCCAAATAAGCCCTCCTTCTGCTTTTATGTTATGTGTATTTCATTCTTTCTCTTGTTCACCTCTCCTCTGTTTAGTAACCTCCCCCCCCCCGCACACACACATGTAGGTAGATATAGAAACAAGTATCTATAAAATTAAACGTGGATTCCACATATGAGAGGAAAGTGAGATTTTCTTTTCAGCTCTGGCTCATTTCATGTAATGGTCCCAGTTCCAAGCGTTTTCCTGTAAATGCCCTGATTCCATACATCTCCACATTTGCTTTCCTTTTTCTACCTTCTGCCCCCAGGTGAGACCTGGAGGAGCACCCTCTTCCCATCCAGCTCTCTCTCAGCCCATACCTCACATCTATCTCCAACAGATTGTGAGGAATCATTTTTCTGTACTTTTGGCACCCACTTTGTTGAAATCTGCTAATTCTCAACATTAACACCCTTGGTTTGAAATAGCTCAGAACCTTATGGGGAAATCAGACAAGGAAACTGTCTGGCTATAGCAATGAGAAAGATATTAATATTTTCCTTCTTGGTAGTTCTCTTCCTGGACATCCTTTCTATCAAAATCTGCACCCCCCCCCCAACATCTAAATAAACTCTTTTAATTTTTTGAGAATCTAGAACAAGACATTTTAAAGTCAATCAAAACCTGTGCAGAAAGTCAGCCCCAAAGGGATAAAGTCACCACTTAAACGTGTCTAAGGCAACAGAGGGACAACTTATTGAATTATTTACAGTGTCTATAAAGATAAGCCCCTTGTTTCTCAGAGACCTGGAATTGTTAATTGTTAGTAAGGTGGGAGCAGGCTTACTCCTGTGGCTAAGGAAGGCAGGGAAAGGGTTAACCCCCCCCCATCCCTGGGTGAGCTTTGGGGCAAGGGGAAAACTTCGTTAAGCCTCCAGATTTCTCTGCATTATGGCCAGGTGGCATGACGTGTGAACAGACGAAAAGATTAAAATCACCGAGGAAATCGCTCTGTCTGAGTCCAGATCACGACGCCTCTCAGTGACCCAGCGACCCAAGTCCTATCTGTCAACTTGTCCTTCCAGCGACTTCTCACCCCATGCTCCGAGGCTGCTACTCTAGGGGGTAAAAAAAAGTCAGGAATTGGAAGGAGGGGGAAGGAGGGCCCAGAGGAAGCGAGGATAAAATATTGCCTTATTACGGAGGACTCTGCAAAACGGGTCAAACGCAGGGCGCGGGACCCTTTTAACAAGCCAAATACTTTTTCCAGACCCTCATTCCCTAAGGATTCTACAGTCTTGATTGCAACTCCCAGGTCCCTCAGGAAATCCCAGGCCCTTGTTCTGCGCGCAGGCCCCCACCCCGGGCCCCCAAGCAATAGGTAAAATTCTTAGCCAGCTAGGAGGAAGGTTTTCCTAGGGAACAATAAAATTCTCCTCAGATCTGCTTAGACTTTGCTTAGGTTTTTGGGGGTCACAGAGGAAGCTTGCCCCACTTGGTCCCTCTAGTTCGGCCAGAGTCAGATTGCTTATTCTGGGGTTGTACGTGCTTTAGGGAGAGAAGACAGAAGGAGGTGAAAACATAACCTATCGAATCTTTTTAACAAAGTCCGCCGCTTCGAATGGCTACTTATTAGGGGCTGGCAGTCAACTTGGGTTGGCAGGGGAGCCAGCTGGAGACTGAGGCAGCAGCCACTGCTCATTCTTCACATGCCCTAGACCCAACCATATTTAAAATACAAACAGCAGCCAGATATTGGCAGTTCCCTATGGTTCAGATTCGCTCAGCATATGAACAGAGCCTAACTTTAATAAGTTGCATAAATGCCGTTTTCTCTTAAATAAATGGTTTGGGTGCCTTCTATTGCCAGTGCTTATGGTGTGTCTCTGCTGGAGCCCCCCTGCCCTTTTTGCAGTAATTCATTACAGAAAGGAGCCGCTTAGCACATTTCCAACCCATCTCCAAGATTTTGACAGGAGAAACTTTTTTTTTTTTTTTAAAGAGAGACATATCATTTTAAATAGTCATTGTATAAAAGACAAGCACATGTTGTTAAATGTTCAGGCATGAGAAAGTTGGCAGAGGAGGTGGTTATTGAGATTTTCCTTGGTTCCATCCAGATGTCGTATCGCACTCAGCCATCTCTCTTCTTCATTCTCTTCTTACCCATGTTTGTTAAATATTGGTAAGCATTTGCTTCGTAAAGTTTATACCATTATATATATCTTTAAATTTTAACTTAGGGGGTACTTTTCTTCAAGTTGCATCTTTTGAATGAAGTATTGTTTTTTAGTTACTGCATAATATTCTATCAATGATTACGCTACTTAGTTTTTCTCTTAAACAAAACAAAATTCTCAGTATGTTTTGACATCAACTGACTGCAGCTTAATGGGAAAGAATGGAATGCACTGAAAAACAGACACACAATAAACACAATCCGGGGTTGATTATTCTGACTTCAGTGTTTGCACTCAATACTCTGATAGAGTGTGTAAATGTAGGTGTATCTGCACACACAAAAGAATGTAATCCTGGGGCATATTATCCTAATCTTGACCCTAATACCTGTCTATCAGCACTGCGTGCCTTCCCTGGGTGAAATAGTGTTACAGGAGGCCAGGGCTGCACCAGGGCGGATCACCAGAGTTTAAGTGGAGGTGGAGCGGGTGGCTTGTGGATTCTCTGCTGCTCTGGGGTTTGTGTATCCTTTAGTCTGCACAAAGAACTTATGTGTTTGTTTTTCTAGAATTATCTTTGGGGCTTGGGGTGATTCCATCATAGAGAAACTGGCTCCCTTTCATATTGAATGCTTAGGAGCAGCATTTTTAAAGGTTCCCAATCCATTAGGCTTAAAGCACCACCACCCTTTCAGTTCCCTCCTCCCTGGTGAGCCCTGCTGCTTTGGTCCTTCTCAGCTCATCTGATGGTGATGCAGTTTGCTGTGTCCTTCACGGCCTCTTTCTCCTCCAGTTGCCTGTGCCCTGGCCCCCGCAGTCTCTTGCTTAGATTGTCACATAGCTCTCTAAGCAGTTCCTCATTTCCTTCTTTTTTAAAAAAAAATATATTTTTTATTTCTTCAAGTTACATCTCAATCGCATTCCCCTCCCTACTCCCCCCTCCAGTCCCATCCTCCCACCTTCAACACCCCATTCTCTTCCCCTTTTTTTTAAATTTAAGGTATATCTTATTTCCCCCAACAGTTCCCCTTTTCAGTCCAACAAATGGTTCTTTCTCTTATAATAATAGATAAAATACAAAACAACAGAGGTAATTAGGCCACAGTTATGAGGGTTATATGGCTTAATGTACATTCCCAATGTCCAGTTCATATGTATTTGGTACCTGACTTTAACTTTCTATTATCTAACCATCTCCATGAGTTTAAAGTTCTATATCTGACTCAACATTCATACTAACTTGCAACACAATTTTAAAGCATCATCCTAGATCTATAACACTCTCTTGACTCCTAAACAACTCAAAATTTAATTATGAGACTTTATCTATCTATTCTTCAATCACCTCAGAGACCTGAGAGGGATAAATATATCTGATTTTATAGGAAGTACAGGACCTGCAGCTTCCAAAACTAAGAAATGACATACCAGTGGCTGCCTGGGCAGTTCCCATTTTCTCTCCATACATTACAGCATCGATCTTCAGTTGTTTGGCCCCGTTTTTCTGACAGGCATTTATTGTAGAGCAGGGGTTATGAAGGACTTGCCTACCCTGTCTTGGCAGAGCTAGGCTGTCGACTTACCTGCTTCCAAGTTTTGTCCTTTTTGGACAGAATTCTGTCTACAGTTGGAGCAAGGGGTTTTTCCTGCCAAGAGATAGGCTTGCGACTAATTCAATCATCTCCCACTGGAGATTCTTCAATGCTCATCTTCTACTTGGGGAGAATAGGGGGTGCTGTCAGGAGTTGATATGTCTTGAAATAAAAAAAATCTAAAGTTAAGAAAACATCTTTGAATGCCATATTCTGCAGATCTCTTGAGGTTTTTGAAGAGGCCCTATCTATCTCTTATTTTAGGGTAAGCATATGTTGCTTGTCTCTTAGCAGCTTTATTTTTGATTAGCTTAGAAAATAACTATAATAGACTCTCACAGTACCTAATAAAATGACCGGCTTGCAAGACTATTAGTTTGCATTTCTTAATTATCCTAAACAGTTTATGACAATTAGTAGCAAAAGGCCGAAACTTCACATTTCATTTTTTTTCTTTACACCCTAACCCTTCCATCCAATTTCTCTGGGGTGGGGTGTCCTTATATAACAGTCCTTCATTTCAGTTCAGAAGTCGTATGAGGGCCAAGAGCCTCCTCATTCATTGGGGTTCTACGAGGCAGTACCACCAGTGAAAAGTGTCTCATTGCCCAGGAGAGAGAACTAAAAAACAAACAAATAAGCAGACAAACAGATAAACAATAGAAAAAAATAAAATAAAAATAAATTAAAAATAAGAAGTCTATGTCCATGTTCCCTTTGGTGTGTTAGTTGTAGTATCGATATCCCCTACTATATAGCTAAAATCCTACTATAAGTGAATAGATGCCGTACGCATCCTTCTGAGTCTGGGTTAGCTCACTCAGGATGAGCTTTTCTAGATCCATCCACTTGGCTGCAAATTGCATAATTTCATTGTTCCTGATAGCTGAATAGTATTCCATTGTGTAGATGTACCACAGTTTTTTAACCCATTCTTCAGTTGAGGGACATTTGGGTTGTTTCCAGTTTCTAGCTATTACAAATAAGGCTGCTATGAACATAGATGAGGAAACTTCCTTATGATTCCATGAGGAGACATTTGGGTGTATACCCAGAAGTGGTATGGCTGGGTCCTGAGGCAAAGTTATTCCAAGAGGTGGCGATACCTCATTTCCTTCTTAAGCTCCTGCTTTCCTTCCTCAAGTCTACACCCACTTCATGTGGAGGTATACATCTCTTTATCTGCCTACACACACACACACACACACACACACACACACACACACACACACACACAGAGAGAGAGAGAGAGAGAGAGAGAGAGAGAGAGAGAGAGAGAGAGAGACACTGAGTGAGTTCTTATACCTTGTTTAAGTTCACTTAGTAGTTCAGAACTTGAATTTCCTATCAATGTGAACTTGAGTAAAAATCTAATCTATCTCTCTCTCCCTCTACTCCCCTTCCTTCTTCTCCTTCTTCTTGAGACATTATTTTTGTTTCTGGTCTTCATACCTCTACCTCCAAGATTCTAGGATTATAGTCATGCATCACAATCCCAGGTTTATGTGAGGCAGGGATTTGAACTCAGGGCTTCATGTATTCTATACAAGCACTTTGCCAGCTGCTCTCATCCTCAGCTCCTTGTATTACTTTTTTCATCTACAAAATGAGACCGCAATACCTACCTGCCTGCTAATGTTATCTCAAGTACTAAATATAATAAATGCAAAATCTTAGGATGACAATATGTCTGTGGCATGCAGACAAGGTAGATTGGTATTGCTGATAATGTACATGTTTCTTCTCCTGGTTTGTTGTAACCCATAAAGTTGTAGTGGACCTCAGAGTGGCTTTTTTTTTTTTTTTTTAGCAACTTTGGAATCTGGCTTCCATTCTGTTTCTTTCCCACAGGTTTTGTCTTTGTTTGTGACAGGTGGAGAATGAGTTGAGCAGGAACACTTCGACTTCCTTACCTATATAATGAGAGTGTGGCATCATTTTCCTACAGGCCTCCCTGCTTTGTTCTCCTGTTGGGGTGTCATGCCCCTGGATACAATTGAGAAACTTCCTGATAAATACTCTGCAGTTTGTGGGTTATTTTCTCTTCTCAACTGTGAGTAAGGAAGAGGTTTAACTGGGAAGTGCCACCTCAAGGGAACTGAGAGGACACTACAGAGCTATATCCTGCCAAGAATATCCCCTAATTCCATTACAGCCACTTCCCCACCCCTGTGGCTCTCATTTATAGGCCTCTCATTCACCTAGCAGATTTGGCTTTAGGTCATTACCAGACCACTTCACACCCTGCTGGGGTTTATTGGCTCAAAGGATCAGGTACA
>CAJQZJ010033821.1:168624-186124 GCA_907164525.1 Lophiomys imhausi | reverse complement strand
TAATTTGTATGCCCCAAAAGACCCGATAATTAGTGAAAGGGAACAACATGCTTCATAAAAAAGGGTTAACAGATAGTAGTTAGAAAAATATGTTATTCTTTAAGTGCAAGAGAGCAAATTACAAAAGTCTTTCCACCAAAGGGTAATGAGCGATCTTTACTTTCACTAGATTAGCTCATTTAATTCTCATAAAAGTCTATGAGAAGCTTCCAGGTCCATGGGATAATGGCAGCAGCCTAAATTAGAATCTCCACACATCTAAAAAAAAATATGCCCATGAACAAGGCAAGCACATAAAATCACTCCAATCCTGCCTTGCAACACAACATAAAGACGAGGAACTTTCCAAACTAATTTCCCAGTAATTAGGAAGATAAGAAAATAGAAATGTGTGTTGGCAGAGTTGGGGCTGACACTTACTGCAGAAGAGGAGGTTGGTCAAGGAAAACAGAGAGGCCAAGGCAGGATAGAATCAGAGACTTTTAGGGCCAGTTGTGCCAGGAGAATCAAACTAAGACACAAAGAGGTCTCTGCTGCTAATGTCAGCATTGGTTTGAGACAACAACCAGGATATGAGTATGAACCATTCTAACTAACAAAAGGAGTCTAAAATAAGCAAAACTGAAATAAACCTAAAAAGTAAGACAGAGAAGAGGGAAAGGGAGAGAAAGAATATGATAGCATATGAGCCACCTTGCAGAGAAAACATATAATATATAGAGTATATGATTGACAGATTTGAAATAAATCATACCAGTCATATTAATGACTGCAATTGTGCTTAACTCATATGTTAAAAGACAAATATTTTAAAACTGGTTCATCAAGTGGAACTAACATTGCACACACAACACACATACAATCAGGGTGTGCAGAAAGCCCAAGCAGAAAGAACTGAGAAAAATATGCCAAATGCCACCAAATGAAATGAAGTTAGGTCTCTACATCTTCTTAACTGATCAGGCAGGACTCAGGACAAAAAGAGACAACACAGAAAGGAAGCCTTTATAATGTCAAAGGCCCAAACTCCAAGCCAAGATAAGATAAAGCTTCCTGACTATCAGCCGCCATCCTAAAAGAAACTACAAGAAATGAAGGCACACACCGCACACATGTGCCTGTGACACACATACATGCACATGGATGCTCACACTCACCAGACAGGCATGCTTAGCCTGAGAGAGATGCTGTGAACAAGGGCAAATACGGACAAGGAGGAAACAGAATGAGATTTATTTATACTCGGTTAATGCCAAGTCTACTTTTTCTCTTAAATCTTCTTTTCTAATGCACATTGGACATTTATGAACAATTCTGAAGCCACCATGTACTGGACCATGATAAAAACAAATGTTGAGTAAATCATAAGAGGTTAATAATTTAAGCACTTTGATTATTTTGCAAAAAAAAGAGATGCAAATGAAAAACCGAAAATAAGTATCAAGCACTGCAAACCTGATATTTCTATGTATTAGTATCTGCAATATATCTAATTAATACAATTAGAACAGTGTCCAAAAGAAACTGTATGGCACTAAATGCATGTGTCAATAAGAATGGATGACAGTGGATGACAGAAGAATTTAAGAATTTGGGAGACAGACCATGTAGTTAATAAAGAGAATGAAGTAGAGTACTAAGAACAAAAGCAAAGGCTAATAAAGTAGGAAGAAGAAAAGAGAGCCATATCAGCATGTAAATATTTGTTTAAACAATGAACAAAATAGATAAGGACTAGCTAATCTAATTAAGAAAAAGTTAAGATGATTTATAGTACAGGAGTGACAAAAGAAATGGGAAACCACTATTGCAGCGGGGGGGGGGGGTTAACTGATGCAAAAGCAAATTATTTTCTAAGAAAACACAATTTTCCAAAGTTAATTCCACTAAAGAAAACTAGCGGTTACTGTAGAGGAGTTGAAAAAAAATTATTAGTTTTATCCCACTCACGACAGCTCTACAAAGGCAAAGAGAACCAGATGACTTCATAGGGCAGTTCTAAGAAAACATCTAAAACCAAGCCATCCACTTTCGCAAGAACATAGGAGGGCAACCTTCCAATCCTCTTCCAAAAGGAAAATAACCTTATTAACAAATCTTGAGGTTGAAAGTTTTCTCTTCTTTAATCTACAGACAACTTTCACTTTAAAATATTGAAGAAACTGTCCAAAATAAACACAGGCAGCAATCATTACCATTTAAAAATAAATACAGGAGAAAACAATTTATGCAAGAATTACAGATTAATTAAAATTAAGAATTAATCTTAACTCAAAATGAATCAGAAACCTAACTGTACTAACTGTATGATCTATAAAAATATATAATTATCATCAAGCTACATTATATCAAATAATAAGTTTTTACAATGAAAAGAAATAGCCAAAGGACAAAGAGGCATCCTGTAAAATGGGCAAAAACGTTGCAAGCTATCTGATAAGGAACGATTATTTAGAATTCCTAAAAAATGCAAAATATCTCAATAGTAAAATAAAGAATAGTTCAATTAAAAAATAGGGCAATGAACTGAGTACATACTGTTTAAAAGAAGGTATATAAATAGGCAACACATACCAAAAGTTTTCAACATTCCCATTATCAGGAAAACACATAGCAAAGATACAAAGAGAGATCATCCTACACTAGTGAGAATGGTTATTTTCAAGTCAATGAACAATGACCAGTTCTTGTATGCTGTTGGAAGAAAATTAATAAAGTCACTATAAAAAAAAACCCCAGCATGGAGACTTCTGAAAGGAGCAAAAATAGAACTAGACACGATAGAGATATTCCATGTCTAGGTATGTATGCAAAGGGAATCAAGTCAATTTAAAGGGAGGCTTAATTCATGTTTATTGCTATCCTGTTTACAACTGTGAAGGCATGAAATCAATGGAGATGTCTAGCAACAGGTGGGTGGATAAAGGAAATATGGTAAATATAATCAAGTATCATGGGGCTGGAGGACATCATGCTAAGTTAAATAAGAAGGTTCAGGAGGACAGTGACACATAATTTGCCTTACATGCAGTAGTTAAAAAGGTTGATGTCCTAAAAATAGAAAATAGGATAGTGTCCTATTGAGGCTATTAGGGGTAAAGTGGTTGAAGAACAGAGAGATTGGATGGAAAATTAGAGGGAATTAGTTAGAGGGAATATGTTCTCCTGATCTACAATAGAGTAGGTTATCTGGTTTATAATAACGTATTGCTCATCTATAAAGAAAGAAGAGAAAAGTGGAACAGTTCCCAACAGAAGATAATACATTTTCTAGGAGATAGAAATGTTACTTGTCCTGTTTTGATTGTTACACAGTACATGCATAGCTTAGATTATTGCTCTGCGCAACCCATAGATACATACAACAGATGGCAAAAGTCTTGAAAAGCACAGGAGGGTATAGGAGAGTTTATGGCAGAGATGAAAGGTCATGTTAGGAAGTCCATTAGTCTATTACACCATATTAACATATTGATAGACAGAAGTCCCAAGGGCATCTTCATTTTGCAAAGTTTAACTCATATTTCCAACAAAAAGTATAATGAATCAATATTTGTGGACATGATAGAAATACCTGTTTCATGCAGAAGTGTGCTTCTGTTCAATGAAAAAAAAAATACAGAATGTATTCTCTCTGAAGTCAGTCACCAAGCAAGAATATTTATTCCTCCATCATTAGCTATAGAAGTGGAGAATTTGGGTCATAAATCCTCAGAGTGGTGCAAGACTAGAGGTGCAAAAAGTAGAAAAGACGAGTTAAATAAAGTCTTCTATTTGAAGATGAAATGATATGGCTCCACACCTTGAAAATCCATGAAAACTTGTAGAAACAAACTACGAATCATAAAAATATTTAGTAAAGTCATGCAATATTAAGTTAATCTTTAAGAATCAATAGTATTCTTTACATAGATTAACAGAATAAAGGGGGAATATATTATTATCTCGATTGTAGATGCAGAAAAAAAGAATATGGCATGAAAATAATCACCCAACAAATAAGAAAGAGAAAGAAAGTGTCTCACAGTTGTAATAAAGGGAATTTGTGAAAAGCCCATATCTAACACCACACTCAATAATGAAAGACTGAAAGCTTCCCTTTTACAGTCAGGAACAAGGCTAGGACATTCCACTCTCACCACTTTTGTTCTATATAGCACTAACGTTCAAATCAGAGCAATTAGGCAAGAAAAAATATGAATTTATTTCTTTCACAGATAGCATTGTTTTGTATGTAGAAAACTCTGAAACTTCCACAAAAGGCAAGAATAAATAAATGAGTTAATAATCCAAAATCAATAGTAAAGAATCAATTGATTATATACAGTGAAAATGAAAACTCTAGGGCAGCAGGTATAATTGTGACCAAGCCTGAGGACTTGCATTGAATCCCTAGGACCTACATGGTAGAAGAAGAGACTGATTCCTCTAACTTCCACACATGTTCCATGTTAGGCATACATACACACACACACACACACACACACACACACACACACACACTCTTTCTGTCTAAATGTAATAAAATATTAAAATGAGCTAGCTAAAAAGAAAATTAAAGTAATTCAATTTACAAAATCATTAAAAAGAATAAAATAGTTAAGAATATACCTGAAGCCATAACATTGGTTATAATGTAAGATATGTTAAAGCCACAAATGAATGGGCTGTCTTCATGTTTATGAATTAGAAGGATTAATGTTTTTGTGATGCCAGTTTTTTCCAAAACAGCAGAACAAAACCCATATCAAATCCAAGTGATGATTTTTGGTAGACTTAAGAAAAGTCATTCTAAAATTCATATGGGCTCTCGGTGGATATTAATACTCAAAAGGGTGTTGAAAAAGAACAAATTTGGTGTTATACACTTCTGATATGAAAATATTGCAAAGCTACAATGATTAGAACAGTGTGAAACTGGCAAAAAGACATAGACACTGTAATAAAATGAAAACCCCAGAAACAAATGCATTGGACCAGAGTTTTCAAGACCAGTCAAATGGGAAAAAGCAGTTTCTATAGGTGATGCTGGGCAAACATCACATGACCACGCAAAAGAATGATGTCAGACTGTGCCTTCCACTACACCCAAAATTTACCCAAATTACAGACTTAAATATAACATCCAAAACTCTTGGGAAAGTTTAAGACACTAAATTTGGAAATGAGAGTTAGCTAGAACACTAAAAGCATAGGCTCCAAAATAAAGACTACAATATGGAACTATGTAAAAACAAAACAAAAAACTTTTGCTTACCAAACGATACAGTCAACAAAATGAACAGTAACACACGGGATGGGAGAACATATTTTGAAATCACATACCAAATAGCGTTTAATACCAAAAATACATAAATGTTAAAGACATTTAAAGAACTCTTTGTAACTCTATAACAAAAATTAACTTATTTAAATATGAGCCAATGGACTTGAATAGAATTTTCTTCAAAGATGATAAACACTGAGTATATTAAAAGATTTCATTCCCAACAGCCATCAGTGGAATAAAATCAAAACCACAATGGCATATCAGCTTACATTCTTTAGGATGCTTATTGGGAGAGTTAGAGATATTGTCAACTTGACAGACTTTAGAACAATCTTGGACATGGGCCTCTGAGCATGCTTGCCAAGGCTTATATTTTTAAAATAATTAATTAATTATATTAACTTTACAGCCTGATTGTAGCACCCTCAGTCTTCTCTTCCCAGTCCTACCCTCACAGCCCCCATATTCTCAGAGAAGGGGAGGACCCCCCCCCGCCCCATGGCTACCAACCCACCCTGGTACAATGGGATGGGATTTAGAATCGCCATAGTGATAAGTCTCTGGGCATGCTTGTGAGGGATTATGTAGGTTGATTGAGATGAGAAGGGCCCCCTGAACTCTGGGTGGCAAGATTTCATGGGCTGGAGACTCAGTCTGAATAAAAAGGCAAAGGTGAACTAAACATAGGCATTCATTGCTCTCTTTTGGTGACTTTGGATGAAATGGGTTCATTCTTCCCACTCTACAACTGTGCTAGTCCCATCATGGTGGCCTATATTCCATGAGACTGTGAACAAACTCCTCTTTCCCTAAGTTGATTTCATCAGTTATTTTGTTGAACTAAAAGGACAAGTATCTAACAAGTGTTGCCTTCCATCACTCCTTTCCAGAACCCGGTTTATCCCTTAACCCCCGACAACCAAACTCTCCCTAGAGCACAGTTGCGATCAAGAGGAAATTGTTTGAGTATATAATGAAACCCTAGTGGTGTCTTAAGCTCATTCCATGTCCCCAGGAGAGAAAGTTTCACTGAGCTCCCAGTGTCCCCAGACTTCTTAGCAGACTTTCTGAAATCACGAGTGTGTCCTCCAAGTAAGATTGTCCTCAAATGACACCATGTCTTAAGAGGCCAGATGCCAAGACGTTGCTGTGTTCCTTTATGGAATCTCCCATTCCCAAAAAAACATGTTACCAATGTAGGGATGGGAAAGTTACACCGGGAATTCCATGAGGATTGTTTTTGTATTTCCCATGTTTGTTCAAATGATAAATGTGAAACTATCATCTATTTTTAAGCCATTTGAAACTATTGACTTTAAGGAACAGGAAAGCCCTGTCAGGACAATTCTGTTTTATGAAAAAGTAGGGTGGGGGCTTTGGCTTTTCTTTAAATAGTTGAATTTAAGGTTTTGGCTGTTGTTGTTTTTGCTTAAGAACTAAGTTGTTAATTGGAACTGAATGGCCTTGCCACCCTTGTAACTGGAAGCCATTCCCAAGATGTAGGCACAAAATCGTAACCATGGTGAAGTCCCTATGGCAAAGAATTTTATTGAATTATGTAAAGGTCCAGCAAAATACAACCCAATATGTGTGTGGTCCCCAAAAGGAACAAGGCTTTCTCTTCTGGAAGAGTCTTTATTTTAATATTTATGAACAGAACACTACTTAATTTTATAGTCTTTTTCTTACCTCTCCACCCATTTAATTTTAATAATCAGCTTATCCAAATATTATGTACTATTGGCTAGCTATGTGGCACAAAGCTGTTGATATAATTAGAAAGATTTAAAAAAAACTTTTCCTTTAGAAACAATGTTTTTAAAAAGTTAGCTTTGTATCATACTCAACTCAAGCCACATGGCTGTAGAATAGCAATTGACATGACTTTGGAGAATGGAATGCTTGAAAGATTCACCAAAGTCATGTTGACCTTTGCTGCTCTGTGTGGTCCTGGATTAGCGGTGCCAGTAGCATGAGGGAGATTGCTGTAATTTGACAGTCCTTGGCTCTTCCCAGGAATACTGAGTCAGAATCTATGTGATAAGTTCCCCTGGTGATGCCTTAAATGTGAAATGTGAATGCTCTGGACTTGGGTTTGTTCCCTCTTTATAGATACAGAGATCATCATCAGCACCTCACCAAAGATATAACTTTGTGGATATAGATTCAAATTGTTGACCTGCCTTATTTAACTCCAACTACCCTTTCTATAGGCAGAATCTTGCCTGTATTTCAGAACAAAGATGGTGTAGGGGTCGGAAAAGGAAGGGAGAGGATGGGGAGGAGGAGGAGGAGGAGAAGGAAAGGAGATAAGAGAGACAAAGAGAGAGAGAGAGAGTGAGAGAGGCGGGAGAGAGCAAACACAGGTACAGTTAGGATTCCTCTACCATCTCATACACTTTTTCCATATGATCCAACTGTGATTTCTCCTGCACCAGAAGATGGTCTAGAAGATAGCATTAGTGCTGCTGGCTATTCTTTTCTGTCTCCCTGTGGGAGGTGCTTTCATCCCCGTCTTTCAACCATAGGACATTTCCTATGGATGGCTAACTTCGCCAGACCACCCTCGTTATCTAAGGAAACTTCGCCAGACCACCCTCGTTATCTAAGGACAAAACTTGGTAGCAGGGAAGTCAACAGCCTAGCTCTGCCAAGACAGGGTAGGTTAGTCCTTCATAATCCCTGCTCTACAATAAATGTCTGTCAGAGAAACAGGACCAAAAGGCTGAAGACTGATGCTGGAATGTATGGAGAGAAAATGGGAACTGTCCAGGTGGTCACTGGTTTGTCATTTCTTAGTATTGGAAGCTGCAGGCCCTGCACTTCCTATATAATCAGATATATTTATCCTTCTCAGCTCTCTGAGGTGGTTGAAGAATAGACAGCTTGAGTCTCATAGCTAAATCTTGAGTTGTTTAGGAATCAAGAGGGCGTTCTAGATCTAAGAAGATGGTTATAATAGTGATGCAAGTTAGTATGAAAGCTAAGACAGTTATAGAACTTTAAACTCATGGAGATGGTTAGAAGGTAGAAGGTTAAAGTCAGGGGCCAAATATGTATGAACTGGACATTGGGAAGGTATACTGGGCCATTTAACTCTCATAAATGTGGCATATTTAATTCTGCTGTTTTGTATAGAATTTACTGTTATAAAAGAAAGAACCATTTGTTGGATTGAAAAGGGAAGCTGTTGGGGGGGAAGAGGGTGGAAGGGTGGGACAGGAAGGGGGAATAGGGAAGGGTTTGTGACTGAGATGCAACTTGAAGAAAAAAAAAGTACTTATATAAAATTAAAAAAAAGATTAAAAAAAAAGGAAATGTTGACTTTCAAGCAGTCATCAGAAAGTTTTGGCCAGCCTTATTGTTCATTTCTTCAGCCTTGAGAGGAGAGAAATTCTTTTTAAAGCTAGTTTCTCAAATTAAAACAAAACAAAAACAAAAACAAAAACAAAAAAAACCTTCCGAAAGATTGAGGCAGCCACCAACAGAAAAAATAACTGAGAAGTGAGTCTTTGTATGTAGAAGGCACTGAAATTGTGGGATTGCTTTTTTATGCTATTTTAATCTAAGGAAAGTTGGCTACAGTAGGTATTAATCTGTTGCTATGGCTGTCTAGGGTAATTATAGCATTTTAATTGAGAACAGGTAGTTTTAAAAGTAAGACATTCTCTGAACTAGCAACACTCATTATGTCTTGCATTATGAAAAAAAAAAAAAACAGCAGAAGTAATCTTAATTTGAGAGTCCATAGGACCTAATGAATGGCAAATGTATTCATCCACCTGACCTCACACATGAAGGATACTCTTGTAATGTTTCAATGTGTGGGTTTCCATGACTACACTGTAAAGTAAATACTTGGACCACTGATGGTCTGTCAGGCTGTTCGATGGTGCCACAGACAACTTATATCATTTTTGTCCCCCTGAAATGAGTAGTTTCACACTTGACCTATTTATTCTCAATTCAGTGTCAGGATTATGCTGGAAACAAAGTTAAAACATTCTATATACTTGGCAAAGGATTATAATCAGCAGATTAATAAAAGAGGATGTTATTGACAGTAGAATAACAGTGAAGTAATTTATAATTCCTTTAGCAAAATATTAAATGAGTAGTACTTATTTTTATATTAGGGTCTAATTTCAAAATTTAATCTCATATACAAATTCGTATGTAATAGGATTCCAAATTCAGTTGTCAGTGCTAAAAAATGAGAATAGCTCGCATTTTATCCTTTTTTTTGTAATAAACAAACTTAAACATTAATAATATTTGATTTCCCTTGTTAACCTGGGAGAGAGATATAGGGATTCTTATTGTATACCAGTGGTTCTCAACCTGTGGGTTATGACCTTCTTGGGGATCAAATATCAGATATCCTGCATATCATATATTTGCATTACAATTCATAACAGTAGTAAAATCACGGTTATGAAGTAGCAACAAAATAATTTTATGGTTGGGGATCAGCACAGCATGAGGAGCTATGTGAAAGGGTCACAGCATTAGGCTGGTTGAAAACCACTGATACAGATCCAGGGAAGATTCGCTCAGTATGATAAGGAGACTAACCACAGCTATGGGACCGACGGAAGAAATCAGCACATTTGCACAAAGCTAAACCACTCTTAAAAATGTGAATCTTTCTTTTTTTTTTTTTAAAGATTTATTTATTATGTATACAGTGTTCTGTCTGCAGGTATATCTGCAGGCCAGAAGAGGGCACCAGACTTCATTATGGATGGTAGTGAGCCACCATGTGGTTGCTGGGAATTGAACTCATGAAGGCATGACCTCTGGAAGAGCAGCCAGTGCTCTTAACCGCTGAGCCATCTCTCCAGCCCGTGAATCTTTCTTAAAGTGTAAGACTTAAGGTGTTCTTACCTGCTCTGGGAGGTGGATGCAGCAGAGGCCCTGAAACCCACAAGAGAAGAGAGCACAACCATAGTAGTCCTGAGATGAGTGTCATCAACAGGTTTGCTTTCCCCATTCCTGCAGCTCAGAGTCTGGAGCTTCCAATATGGTTTCTAGGAAGTCGATTTGAATTCTGGTCATGTTGCAATTAGATGCAGGGCTTGCTTTGTTCAGTCAGATGAATCCAGGTGAGGTCACCTATGTGAAATTTCCTTGTGGACCCAATGTAGATACATGAAAGAGATGTGTTTTCTCTCCCTTTGCTGCTGCCACACTGACCTGCTGGGAATGGATCACCTAAGTCTTCTCCTTGCTTCACTGGTCTCACACTGCAGTTTCTCACAAACTCCATCTTTACAACTTTCCTGTCTGTTTGGACAGGCTCTTGCTAACACACAGATTTCAGATGGCTTCAGGAAGTCCAAGTATAGCTCCAGTGGTGCTGAGTGGTAGAGACCCAGCCAGCCTGTGAGCACTGTCTGGAAGAGGTCACACCTGGGACCACAGTCCTTGAACTTGACCTTGACAACTTCTTTCTGTCTACATCCCAGCTTCCTTTTCAGTATCTTATTCTTTGCCTCAATCTTCTCTCTGGAAGCAGTTTAGGAGAATTAAATGAAAATAACGAAATCAAATTAAAAGCCATTTAGAGACAATTCTCGGAACCGTGTTTTGGGGCTGGGAATTGTAGATTATCTGATGCTCAAAATGAGTTTAGCTCTACCTAATAGTCAAACCAGTTCAACTGATAAGGATGCAGGTATGAGTTCTCCAGCGTATCATCCTAAGTTCAAACTGACTCTTGACGGAGCAAAACCCACATCCACTTTTGCTGTCACATATCTAAGGTCTCTCTCTGCCATTCTCTTACCTGACAAGCAATGTGATGGCTTGGTTATAATAGGCACTTCAGAAGAAAAAAAATCCAGCCAATTAAGAAGACTGTTTTTGCCCAGAGATTCAGTAGCCCTTGTATGTTTCCATTCAACACACTATAAGACACATAAAGGTCTCTATTGTATAGAAATCTCATGGTAGGAACTGCCATTTTAATGACAAATAAAATATGTTTTCTGTTCTCAGCAAACTTATAAAAATGTCTCTTATAAAGTCACTTAAGATTGTAGTTTTTATGACTGAGCTACTCAAATCTTATGAGCAGTCAAGGACTTTGATTAGCAACTAGAGACAGGGGGAACAGGGATTAGAAGGTAAGGATAGATGAGGAGTTGTTTGAGTGCGTTCCTGGGGTTTTTGACTTCTAAACCATGTAAACATTTTTCATATTTATTAGTTAAATTTGACTAAGGAGACTACAAGGAGGGCAGCTAGAGTGTGTTCTGCATTTTCTTGGAATTGGAAAGGGCTCACAAAAACTTTGAGGTAGATGTGTTTGTGTCATTTTCAAAAATAGTTTCCACATAGTCTAAAAAGTTGAGTAAATGATTGACTGTTTAAACTATCACCATCATTAATATTTTTTCCCAGTCACAGACACTTGTCCTATCTTTATAACCTGTTGAAATGTGGGGCCATGTGAAGAAAGGCAGGCATGGCAGGTGGAGGGCAAGTCGCTGTGATGTGGTTGACAGTGTGACTTCTAGCAAGCTACTCCTCCCCTCTGAGAATCACCTATAAACAGAGGAAGAATTTCCTGTGTGTATCAAGATTATTTCCCACGAAGTGCTACAAATGCGAAAGCCTATTCAGAAAGAGCACATACTTGGGAGCTGTCATTTCAAAGAGCGATTCTTCAGTCAACAAATATCTCTTTCACAATGAGAATGTCCATGCCTAGTCCGTGGAATTTATTAATTGATCTTCCTGTTGTGGTCATTCACTGTAAAATATTCACAGACTCTGCCTGATAACCCTTGGCATTTCTCTCTCATGGGAAGAAGAGAGAAACTGCTCAAAAGAATAACCTTCCTTCTTGGGTCAACAAGAGCTACAACTGGTTTTAAGGAGGGTGTCTTACTGCTGTCAAATTGACCGGGTTGTCACACACGAAGTCTGCTGTCACTGCATCTTGCTTGGAGCCAGCCCCTTAGCTGGCTGAGTCAAGCTGCGCTGGCTACCCAGTAAGAGAATTTTAATGTGAGGGATGATGGAGGCCTTGGAGTTAATGTGTGCATGGAGGTGACAGTTTTGAATGTCAGCCAAAGCACAAAGACCTGTCTGAAATTAATTTGGGTGGAGTAGAGAAAGTCAGGGGAAGATGGAGAGAAATAGCATGAGGGACAATTGAGACAGGTTGAGTCGAATTCACTACCATCTGCTGCTCAGACAAGAGGCATTCTCGGAGCAGTTTCTGAGCTTGAAGGAATAGAAAAAGCGAAAAACAAAGGATATTGACTTCATCTAGTACTCCGTTGGTTTAATGCATCATCCTCATGTGCGGTTTGTTACATTTGCAGGTCAACAACCCTATTTCCCTTTATTGAAGTAGAGCTGCAAAAAGCAGTGATGGGTCTCCCCCGCTGATATACTTCAGAAATAACAACACAGAAGTAACACTTGAATTTGTAATGATAAAAGGAGTCAACTGTATTCTATTTACCTTGTTCTCCCTTAGACACTTTTGGCTACTCACTGAAATCTCTAAATACTTCATTCACCTATTAAGAGGGTAGGATTCAAATCTTTATGTTCTAATAAACCCATTTTTAAATCACTAAACTTGTGAGTAGGTCACATAACACAGTAAGGGGAAATGAAAGCAGACAGAATCCAGGCTATGAAGCAGGTGTTTCATACAATGGCGGAGTGTTTGAGAGGATCCCATGTAATCACAGAATCATTAAGAGGAATGGTAGAAGCAAATTTTGAGAAAGTGGTGTGCATTGTTGGCTAGGAAGATGTTGGTAGGAGACAAGAAATATGAGGCACCGTTACAAGCAGAAAAGGAAGAAAATGGTCATCTTTGGACCTTCCAGAAGAAACATGGGCTTTTTAATACCTTAATTTTACTGTGTTCGTAATAGTCCTGGGACATATGGGACCTGTATAGGAATTTTGTACTCTTTTAAACTCTTCAATTTGTATTCACTTGCTGAACATGACACACTGGCCTTTCAGACTTTTCATGGTATGGCTCTTTGTCCTCTGAGTCCCTACATGAATTCTGCTTCTGGATTCTGAACCCTGACTCCTAAATACAGCTTACACCGTACAACAAACACAGGCCATTCCTGTGTCTGAATGAAACTCACTCGCCTCTAGGGTTGATGAAGACTTAGGCAATTTCCATGAGGGGCCAGGACAAAGACCTGGGTCCTGGGAAGGTTTGCTATATGATATGGGTAGAGGAAAGAGCCAGAGCTTGCATCCTTGAGAAATGTCAGAAGCCAAAGAGGAAAATTACAAGTAGGGGACAAGACCAAAGGGTGGAAAACAAAGCCAGAGATCAAGACAACTGGCAGGGTGCTAGTGTCAGTGGTTTTCAGGGGTCTCTCATTTATTTTTCGTAGTGGGCCAGTGAGAGACTTCTCTGTGCTGACCCAACAGTGATGTTAGTAGGTAACTCTGAGTGTCCTACATTCTCTTCACCTGTACCCAATCCTGTCTCTGTGTCAAAGCTTAGCTCACATCCAACATCTACAATGTTCCCTGCATCTTGCAGTCCTACTTTTCTTGTCTAAGTGTTGTCCTTGAAAGCCTTCATTTGGTAGTTAATCCTTATTTTTAGTTAAAGTATTACATGTCTGAATGTAAGAACTCACATAATACAACAGAAAATAAACGAGACCTGGACAACTTTTTAGAGTCTGATCATTTAATGATAAATATGGTGCTATTTTATAATTTATCCTTCTATACTGATATTGTTTTTGGAGTTAAATATTAAATTATGTACAATTCACTTGACATTCATAATGCCTATAGCATTGTTTTACATATAAATTTCAACAGAGTCAAATTATAGATGTCTTGAGATCGAATACAAAATTTTAGATACTGTCTTCACAGATGGCTCACATAGTACACTGTATGTTTTAACAGATAAATAAATACAAATTGACTAAAAAACTGTGACAGGAAAAATCTAGAAATCCTTCCTACCTTCAGATGGAGACCATTCGTCACTGGCATGCTTTTAAATTTTAACAAATATTTCTAACAATTACTTCTGCACAAACAATTTTTAAAAGTTCCACTGCTCTGTTATTTTCAGAGTGGTTGGATTATTATGAACCCAAGATTTGTCAATTAGCATCAGAATTACTTGTTAAAATGAGAAAGGAGATAGACAGAGATAGGGTCCTTGTTAACTCATTAATATTCCCTATAATGAAAAATGTTGCTGGAGAGAAATAGCCATGGTAATACATGTCATCAATCTAGCTGGGAAAGTGATGCCATTTGTTATCTTTACGGAGTTCTTCTGTTCACTAGTCAGCTCCTGGATGTATTTATCAAATGCTGGCTTGGAGCGTTATGCTGTGCTGTCTCTTTGAGCTAGCTGCATATTACTTTAGAAATCATTCGTTCGTTCATTCATTCATTCATTCATTCATCACTATTCATTTCTTAAACCGGTATGGCTGGAGTGCATTTTGCACAAGTCACTGCAACATGTGCTGAGGAAATGACATCGAGTAAGACAGTTTTACCCTTGACATTATCAGTGGAAGGGAAGCCTCGAAAACAAACAAGCCTTGAGAGGTTATGGAACACAAGCACAAGCAGGCAGGTAATCCCGACCCGTGGAGGGTTTAGAGTTGAAGAGCAGGGAGGACAGTGGAGAGTGAGATATCATTGTCACACTGCAATGCTAGGCTCAGTTAGGCAGAGACAGTGCGCTCAGCCGTGAGCAAAGTCTGCAAGTTGAAGTACTAGGATTTGCCTGTGATTTGAAAGCTGTTGGAGCAGCAGAAGTTGAGAAAAGGGCTCAGTTGGTGAAGTATGATTGCTTGGCAATCATAAGGAGCTGAGCTTGACCCCCCCCCCCTCCAACAACTCAATGTTAAAATGCTAAAGACAGAGTTGTATGCCTGCAACCCCAGCTCTGGAGACGCAAAGACAGGAGGATCCCTGGGATTGCTAGCCTGCTAGTTTTGTCCAGTTGATGAGCTCCAGTTCTCCAGTAAGAAGTTCTATCTCAGAACACTAGGTGGCAGGCTGCCCAGGGCAGGAGGCACAGCAGGAAAAAGACACCTGCTGCCAGGCCTGATAGTCTAAGCCAAATCCCCATGACCTACACAGTGGAAGGAGATACTGACCCCCACAAGTTTTTCTCTGACCTTGGCTTTGGTATTGTGGCAAGTGCCAAGCTTCTCCATGCTATATACTCTACATGTTCCCCATGTACACCATACAAATGTGTTAAAATACAAAAAAAAAAAACAAAAACAAAAAAAAAAACCTTTCAACTAAAGTAGAGAGATATTCAGGAAGACATATGTCAAGCCCTGGCCTCTACATGAACACGTACATGTATGCCCTCAATGACAAACAAGAGTAAACTACATTGAATTAATTTTCCAGGGTTAGCAAAGAAAACCACCAGAAGCTGAATGGGTTACACAACATACTGACTGGTCATTGTTTTGGAGGTGAAAAGTTGGAACTCAGGGGCTGTGGAAATGGCTCATTGCACAAAAAGCCTGATTCACAGATGTGAGGATCTTATTATTGTTTGTTTGTTTGTTTTTCTGAGCACCATATAAAAAAACCAAGCATGGCTGCACATGCCTGTATCTCCAGAGCTGGGGAGTGGAGACAGGAGACCCCTGGATCTTTCTGTATAGATTGTCTACCTGAAAGAGTCAAACCCATGTTCAAAGAGAAAGATTCCATATCATAGAGTAAGTTGAGGAGGGCACTCATTGCTAACCTCTGGCTCCTATGTGAGCACAGATGGGAGAGTGCAGAGTTACACACATTCTTGAATATATATGTACACACATGCATGTACACACACAAACACACAGAGAAAAAGAAAAGGTCTGAGCTCAGACTGTCCTCAAGTTTTGTTGTGCTGAGGCCTCTCTTGGGTTGATGGATGCTCATCTGTCTCCAGTCTCCTTTGTGTGTCTTAATCTCTTCTCAGAAAGGCATCAGGGCTCTCCCATATGACCTCATTCTATCTTAATCCTCCCTTTAAAGACCCTATATTCTACAGAGTCACATTCTGAAGTATTGAACTCTATAGCCCATAACAAACCCAAGGGTGGGTCCCAAAGAGCCATTAAGTCCCCCAATGAAAGCAAGTCAAATCCAGCGTGGGGCAGCTAGCCAGGTGCTGACTTAAGACCTCAGGTGAGGTAAGGCTTGGTTACATCTGTCACCTCCTCCCATGATGCTCGGTGGGCACTTGCCAGTGCAAAACAACACAAGCCTGACTTTACTTTCAGGACTGGTTGAAATGTTTCTCATTGTTTCTTGCCATCGAGGCCAACGTCGTGCTCTGGAAGTGTGGGGCTTAGTGAGGGAGTAAGAGGACAGCCATAGTCTTCTTGGCCACTAAAGCACATACCTTGTAATTAGAATATACTAAATTATTAAAACAATTTCCTACACTGTGCCACTATAATCTCTAAAATGTAGTAGTACAATGTTAGCATCTCAAAATAGGGCTAAGAATACTGTTTTATAAGAAGAGTTATTTTAACTGATTCTTAAACTATTTTTTTTTAAGATTAATTTGTTCCTTTGTGTGTGGCGGTGTTTTGCTTGAGTGTTTATCTGTGAACTTCATGCATACAGTTCTCCTAGAGGGGAGAGAAGGTAGTTAAGTACCCTGGAACTAGAGTTACAAATGGTTAATAGATACTATTGGATGGTGGGAATCAAACCTCTAGAAGAACAGCTAGTGCTCTAAACAGTGGAGCCATCTCTCTGGCCCCCTTCTACCTTATTTTTAAGAAACGTGAGCTGAAAAATACATCAAACTGACATTTCTAGATTTCTACCATGTTGAGATTTACTGCTTACAAACCATGATCTCTGTGTAGGCTCCTCCCATGTGATAATGTGATACTCAGGATAGACTAAAACAGGACTTGGAGATTTTTACTTTCCAAAGAGTACCATGTGGATTCTTTTCTTGTGTTTATGGAAATCTGGCTAACAAGTGGTTTTAACAATATCATCAATGTGTCCAGTTGATGGCTCAGTGGGTTAATGGTTAAGTGAATGTACTACCATTACAAAGGACCTGAGTTCAATTCCCAGAACCACACCACGAAGCCCACAACAGCCTAAAATTCTATCCCTAGACTCTCTTATGCCCTCTTCTGGACTCTGCTGGCACCTGAACTCACATCACACACACACACACACACACACACACACACACACACACACACACAC
>CAJQZJ010033821.1:149028-168614 GCA_907164525.1 Lophiomys imhausi | reverse complement strand
CACACACACACACACACACACACACACACACACACACACACACACACACACACACACACGTAATTAAAAATAATAATTGTAAAACAGACTTATCTGCAACGTTTTCATTTAGAAGTCAAGTAAAGAAGAAGAAAGACTTCCCAGTCCATCCTTGACAATCTTGGACACTTGTTGGTGATTAAGACATCTTCTTCTCCAACTTGTTCAGGAACTTTCTCAAACTGCTGTTGTTTTTGGTGTCTGTTGCCTTCATGATTTTGCTGTGAGGATTCTGCTCCACCCACAGTTCTTGTTGTGCATCTCTTTCTGGGGTAGCTGATTCTTTGCAGTCTCTCATTTGTTGTCATGTGGGACAGACAGCTCCATCTCTATAACGAAGTCTTCTGCATTCAGTTAGGGTTTTCTCATCAACCCTGCATTTAATGTGAGACCATTGCCCTCTAATACCAGATATCATTGTTACTCATCCCATGATTTTTTTTTTTTTGTAAACAAAATTCTCTGACATGTCTGTTACTAACCAATTGACAATGAAAAAGATTCCAGGACCTAGGAACTTCTTTGTAGAATTGTTCATCTGTGCTGGTCCTTACGCAACAGAGTCTTCATTGACGTTTACGAAGTAAGTGATGTCATAGAGTTCCTGGTCATTCCACTAATTTTTTATAAGATTGCAGCAAATATTCTTGTTCACATATTTTACACTGGATACTTTACTTAAAAATTTCTCATACTGCTAGTTTAGTCAGAGATATTAGGATAAAAATATTCACATGTAAGTTTAGAGATCGCAGATTAGTAGAAATTCACAAAAGGATATTGATTTTCCTGTGTTTAATAAAAGCAGAGACCACCCTTTTTTGTTTGTTTTCATATCCTCATTGTCTAACTGCCTGGAAATCAGCACATTTGGCCCTTTTGTTTCTGCTTGTGTGACAGACATACCCAATCCACTTTGTCTTTATATAGTAGTTAACCTTTCCATGGTGCCCCAGGAAACTTACGCACATTGATTGGAGCTGGAAGCATGACACATATTTATCATTCTTTTAGTTAGAACTCAATAAATATTTATTCATTATTAGAATATTTTTTCTATGCAAGCTCCCTTACACTGACTCTGACAAATAGCAGCTCTGTGGCTGTTTAAACCCCTCATGTCCTGAAGAATACATTATTTCATAAGACAGGTTCTCTCACTGGGTTATAAATTGACCAGAAAATTCTTTACATTTAGCAAAATCTTGCCTTTGTTAATTGATGTATCCAGCTTTTCTAATATTTAAAATACTTTAAAAACAAAGTATTAATGCTTTTGATGGTTTAGGAGTCAGTCATCTCTGATCTTCCTGATTCGTCCTGAGAAATTGATGATAATAATTCCAATCAAATTTATCATCTCTCTTTAATAATGATCAAATGACAACTTTTAAGTGACAACAACCAACATATACATGTATAAAATGGGAGTATTATTATGGAATTAAATAAATACATAATATTCCAAAATTCCATATAGCTAGAATTGGTATGAGAGTCTAGAGTTAGATATCCCAACTCTTCACAAGTTTTGGTTGAGTATTCAGCCAAGGGTGTTTAGTGTTATGTCTCCTTTTTTTCTTGGTAGTTGACCAATATCAGACCTACTATTTCCTATTTGAGAGATGTTAAGAATGATTTTTTTTTCTATGCAATCACCCTGTGTTTTTTGTTTTGTTTTTATTTTCTTTTTTTTAATAATTTATTTTTTATTTCTTCAAGTTACATCTCAATCACAATTCCCTCCCTACTCCCCCCTCCAGTCCCACCCTTCCACCCTCCTCCCCCTCAGCCCCACCATCCTCTTCCCTTCCTTTTTTTTTTTTTTTTTTTTTAGTTTAAGGTATTTATTTTTCCCCCCAACAGCTCTCCCTTTCAGTCCAAATAATGGTTCTTTTTCTTATAACTATAAATACAATACAAAACAACAGAAATAAATAGGCCATGATTATAAGAGTTATATGGCTTAGCATACATTCCCAATGTCCAGTCCATATGTATTTGGCACCTGACTTTAACATTCTACTATCTAACCATCTCCATGAGTTTAAAGTTCTATATATAACTCAGCTTTCATACTAATTTGCCTCATAATTTTAAAAATATCTTCTTAGATCCAGAACACCCTCTTGATTCCTAAACAACTCAAAATTTAACTATGAGACTCTAGCTATCTATTCTTCAACCACCTCAGAGACCTGAGAGGGATAAATATATCTGATTATATTTTCTATTGATCCCAACTTGGTGGAACACAGAAGCAGTATGTATTTGGATAAAAGTCTCCTGCAGCAGTTTGTGGCTTTTATTATTTTTTCATACTTAAACCTCTACCTCTCTTCTAACCTCTATTCTTTTTAAAAATATTTATTTATTACTTCAGGTTATATCTCCATCACAGTGTCCTCTTTCCACCCCTCCCAGTCCTGCCCTCCCACCGTCTACCCCCATCCCTTCCATCACATTTCTCTGGAGTGGAGTGTCCCTACAACAGTCCCACACCCCATTTCAGCAGTCATATGAGGGCCAAGAGCCTCCTCATACACTGGGGGCCTACAGAGCAGCACCATTAGTGCAAAGTGTCTCATTGACAGAAAAAAAGTCTATGTTCATGTTCCCTTTGGTGCATTGGTTGTAGTACAGTTATCCTGTACTATATGGCCAAAATCCAAGTATAAGTGAATAGATGCCATGTGCATCCTTCTGAGTCTGGGTTAGCTCATTGAGGATAAGCTTCTCTAGTTCCAGCCATATGGCTGCAAATTGCATAATTTCATTGTTTCTGATAGCTGTGTAGTATTCCATTGTGTAGATGTACCACAGGTTTTTAATCCATTCTTCAGTTGAGGGACATCTGGGTTGTTTCCAGTTTCTAGCTATTACAAATAAGGCTGCTATGAACATAGATGAGGAAACTTCTTGTGATTCGGTGAGGAGTCATTTGGATGTATACCCAGAGAGGTATGGCTGGGTCCTGAGGCAGAGCTATTCCAAGTTTTCTAAGATATCGCCAGACTGACTGCCATAGTGGTTGCACAAGCCTGCACTCCCACCAGCAATGGAATAGGGTTCCCCTTTCTCCACACCCTTGCCAGCATGTGCTGTCATTTGAGCTTTTGATCTTAGCCATCGTGACAGGTGTGAGATGGAATCTCAGAGTCATCTTGAGTTGCATTTCTCTGATGATTAGGGATTCCCTGAACAGAAAACCAACAGCTCAGGATCTAAGACCAACAATCAATAAATGGGAACTCATGAAACTGAAAAGCTTCTGTAAGGCAGACGACACTGTCACTTGAACAAAACAGCAGCCTACCTCACATCTGACAGAGGGCTAATATCCAAAATTTACAAAGAACTCGAGAAATTAAATGCCAAGAAATCAAATAATCCATAAAAAAAGCAGGGAACAGAGCTAAACAGAGAATCCACAAAGGAGGAATCCCTAATGGCTGCGAGACACTTGAAGAAATGTTCAGCATCCAACCTCTGTTCTTTCCAACCGATCAATGTGAGGTGGGAGAGAAAGTTAGAGGAGACAGGGATGTAATGCTCTTTGATCTGCTTCCTAGTGTTTAGTGTCGTTGGGCTCTTTGGTGGGCAATACCAAGCTCAGTAGTCAGAAGTGCAGCAGTGCAGCAAACTAATAATTGCCAACACAACAAAGCAGGAGACACAGGAGGGTGATGGCAAGCAAGTGTCCGGGAGCACCAGCAGTGGGAGCACCAGCAGTGGGAGCACCAGCAGTGGAGCAGCAACCTCTTCTGCCTTTGGAGCACCCTCTTTCCTCTTGGGGCACTGGCTTTTATACCCATCTCCCAAGTCCTCAGAATTAATCTTTCTGCACCCCTGCTAGAGCACGTGGGGCACTTACAGTTTACAGATATGGACAAACTGAAGCAGCCCCACACCTGCGATTAAACCAAAAACATTCTCACATCATAACTGCATTTTTTTAAGAAACAAAACTCTTACTACTGTCTCCATTTCTGTTTTGCATTGCTGTGGCATAGCTCTGAGAAACAATACTGTGATGAGAGGAGTTTCATAGAACTCTCCAGATTCTGGAGAGAAAAGAAATAATTTTATGAAAAAAAAAACAAAAAACAAAACCCTGTCTAGAAACATCACACACTAATCAAAGAGCTTTTGTCTTACTTTTCCTACTTATATTACAAATGACAGATACCGAGAATAACTCATTATCTTTGGGAATAAGTGTAGGGGTGGCAAAGGTAATTGCTCTGTGTCTATGTGAAGGGTCACACATCTGTCCCATACTTTCTTTGACATTCTTATCCTTTATGTATGCCGCATAGCTGATGGAGAAATGTAGAGTTCAGGCTTGTTGTTGTTGATCTTTGTTTTTGTTGTTGTTTAAAGGAGGCATGGGTCTCTAATTGATACGATCTCAGTTCTTTAGTTGATGAAAAGGAGCCTAGGAACTCAAGCTTCCAGTCTCTTAGTTTATTCACTTAAAATTATTAATCATTAGGATAGAAAATTGGGTAAACTTTCTTTTTCTCTTGATCTAGAAGTGTTCTAACTTCATAAAAACAAAGTAGACTCACCTTTGGGGCAGTCGCCATTCTGGACCCTCTCTGAAAGATTGCTGGAATAATGTCAGACACCTGTCAGGTGACTTATATGGGTTAGACACCATAAGAGCATTCCAGGCAGCAGATTAACAGAATGGTAACATGAGGTAACTATGGCTGAACATCAGCACTTGAACTCAGAAACCTTGAATTTACAGCATGCTTATACCATCATGGCACAGAACAGCTTTCTAACACAGAACAGGCTTCTGATTGACTGATATCTGGATGGTGTTACTTGTTTCCTAAGCCCAAGGATAACTGGTGCATATGACTCTCTGATGAGGCAAACTGTGATAGGAAACATGCAGTCTTATCTCCTTATAGTGAGATTAGAAATGGATAGATATGGTACCAAATGCAAGGTCTGCCAGTACTTCCCCAGTTGAACATTCTCTATCAACATCATTTTCATTCTTTGTCCTTCATTGATTCAGGCAAACACAGCACTATTACTCAGAGAATGTTACTTTCTAGTTCTTTATCTCTCAAAGGCATGCATTTTGGAAAATGAGATCTCATTCCTTCAGGGAAGTTGGGATCTCAGTGTTTTGCCACAAAACAAAGTGGTGTCGGCGTTAATGAGCTATCTGTCTTCTAAACAGCGCTGAGAAGTTTCCTTGAGTGAAGGTATCTTCCCTCTCGACGCTTTGGGGATGGCAGGTGGCAAACATCATTAATCCCATTTTGCAGATGAAGAGATTCTACTCATCCTCCTTTCCTGTTTGAAGAGCTGTGACATGCCCTGGAGTGTATGTCACTTTCTACATCTGTTTAGCTCCTCCAAACATCTGAGAAGTGCTATTGGTAAGCATCCAGCTCCCTTTTCCTAAGCTTTTAATCCATCATTTACATCTTCTGCAGATTGCCAAATTTAGGTGTTAGATGACATGTTCTAAAAAGAAAGAGATGACTGTTACAAGCGTTCCCATTTTCTGAAATATTGAGTAATGAAAGATGGGAATTCATATTAGAAGGACAAATCCGAAAGGTAATTAAAGTTTTCCTTCTACCAGCAATGAGGAAAATTGTGAAGACACGGGCTGATGCTTAACAACCAAAGTTTAAAAGAGAACATGCACTTTGTAGTCAAAAGAAGTGTCATGCAACCCTCCACACTTGGCTCAGGAGCGAGCAATAGTGCTTCAAACTAGATCTAGGCAGTACTGCAGAATATTTGATCACGTTATGAACCCTGAATTTGTGAACTGAAAAATCTGTTTCTCTTGATCTAGAATTGTCCTAACTTCACAGAAAGAAAGTAGACCCGCCCTTGGGGCAGTCATCAGTTCGGATCCTCTGAGAAAGACTGCTGAATTAATGCCAGACGCCTGTCAGGTAATTGTTACATGGGTTAGACACCATAAGAGCTCAGGTTTTAATCCAAGAGCTTTCTGTTTACTCTAAACAAGTACTTGTGATGTGGATCTGGCCTAAAGCACATCTTTAATCCGAGAATTTTCAGTATACAGGATTAAATAAAATTAACCAGAGGTAAGAGGTGGAACAAGAAACCGGTTGATAGGGATTAAACAGAAAGGAGGGACATTGAGCTGAGGGATACTTAAGACAGCATGGAGAAGGAGATGAGACAAGTTCTCCTTAGAGTTCTTCTTCCTTCTAATTCTTCCTTGGGATTTTCTCCTTCAGAGTTCTTCTTCCTTCAGATATCTTCTTCCTTTGGGTTTCTCCTTTGGGGTTTTCTCCTTCAAGACTTCTTCCTTCTGTTGTGAGGAAAAGATATATCTTAAACGTGAAAAAAAAAAAAAGGAAGTGGATGGGGGGGTGTGAGGAGAAAGAGGGTGGGACGGTGGGACCGGAGGGGGAGTAGGGAGGGGATTGTGATTGAGATGTAACTTGAAGAAATGAAAAAAAAAAAAAGCCTTCCTCCAGTAGGTTCTTCTGGGCTTTTTAGATTAGAGCTTTTGGCTGGGCTGTTGGTGGAATTGGAACATCAGCTGGGTGCTTTCTCTGTCTCTCTGAGCTAGCAAATTTTCAACCTAGAATCTGGCTCCTGAGTTTTCGTTGGTAAAACTGAACAACTGAGATATTTTAGTTTTTTTAAAGCAACAAGGCAGCGTAGGTCAACCAGAATAACAAAGTGGTATACAGTCCCAACAAAGTTCTCAAAAGTTCTCACCTGAGAATGATCCGGGAGTCAGAACCAGGAAAAGAAGCAAGGCATGTGGCATAGCTTTCACACAGTAATAGCTAAGTGAAAAACTAATCTATGCTTGCTCCTCTGTGGATGTGTTTTTATTATCTTATAGGAGGGGAACTGCAGGAAAAGCAACAGCTGAATAGTCTCATCATGATAAAGTCAGTGGTTTTCATCTGAGCAGGCTGCTGCCCCTCACACACACATGGTAAGACAGGATGGACACATGAAGCAATAAAGAAATACACTTGTTTATTGTCACTTTATGTCTGGTAGATGAAAATGTTGGAAATACTCTCAGACTATTTTTAGTACCTGTATTTTGAATACTACCTCATAAAATGAATATCTGGGCCACAACAGTTTGGGTGAGAAAGGAGATCATCTCAAGCTGTGAATGTGCCACCCTCCTCAAATTGTCTTAAACAATTAACAGTGCAGAACCAAGTGGGGTATACACCATCTCTTTCTGACAGCCTGCTCCAATCTCACTTTAGAGTATAGACTTCACCTTATGAAATAAAATCCTACTCTGTGTCTTGATGGATTCTTTCCTCTGGGATGATCAGAAGCAAAAAGAAACCCTGTCCTTGATAACAGGATTATGCTGTTTAATTCTTTATATTTGTGAATTTCATGAATATCTATTTATCTAATAATTTTTCCTACAGTCAGAGACTCAACCTGATGTGACTATAATATACTTTATATAATTTTAATACTTTAAAATTTCTTGAGGCTTGTCTCTTGTTCCAGAAGAGAGTTTGAGGAAGGTTCAATGTGTGCATCGGAGCATCTCTACTCTACTACCAGTGGTTAGGACAGTCTAAAGATGTCCAGTGGGTTGAGTTGGTTTGTAGTATTGCCAAGCATCATGGAAATTTGTCCTCCAACGATGGCACAGTTATTGCCATCATGAAATCAGAACAACTGTGATTATTCATATAAGAACCTCACAGTAGGAGACCCATAAGCATTCCCTCACAGAGGAAAGGCGTTGTCTAGTCCTCACCTGGTGTTTGAACCTCTCTCTTGCATGGCTCACACTCCCATCTGCACATGATCCTGTATGCTGCTGGTGATTTTGGTGTGGGTACCAGGACATTAGGCTTGGGATGGTTGACTTGAGGTTGGATTCTGCTATAGAGGACTCGTGGCTCACCATCCATGCTGGGGAGAGGCTTTTCAGTTGATGTGGTGGTCTAACAGTTACCCAGTCAGTTATTCCTTACTCACGTTCTTGTAAGTAGATGCCATGAACTCATTGTTTCGCCAAGTTGACTTTCATAGCATGGGTCCATTGTCCTGTCACATTCTTTCTAGAATTAATAGACAAATGTGTGCTTCTCCTGAGGGAAAATCATGCAACAACTTTGCACCTGAGTCAGAGCACAAAAGAAACAATGATGAGTTTGGGTGGGGCAGTTTCATGGCCTCTGATACTAGTGACAAGATATTCAACTTAGTCTGTGCCATCGGTAGGTGGATTTTCAACAAGGCCTATCCTAGTATGGCCATTCTTGCCCATGTGACACTGAATGACTTGCCTTCCTGCTATATGGATATTGACCCCTGAAGTAGACAATAAGGCATGTGTCCGATGCTGAGCTACATGCCCAGAGTCAACATGCATGCCACTGTAAGGAGGAGTTTCACTAGGGAACAGGCACATGGGAGGCATCTTCCACACTTGCCTCTGATTTGGCCAGAAAAGTGAATAAAATGGGGGAAGAGATGAAGACAATGGCTTGCCATTTCTTATGACTGGAGGATGCATAAGGAAAGAAGACAGAAGGAGACTGTCTGTGTCACTTGGAAACAAATATGGCAAACAGACCCTAGTAGTTTTGCAGCCCAGGAAAGTGGGAAAGGTGGGAACAGCCCCTCACCTGCTCAGCAGTTTGACAGTTCCAATGCGGACCCACAGAGGTGGAGGGTGAGGTGACATGTTACAGCCTGCCACTGCCCTTAGCTGTAGTCCTATGGGCTGTGTTGCATAAATGGTTGCCAGTTCACTAACTCTGAACAATTTCACCGCGCTTCCTAGGAGATTCCCCTGCCACTCACCCTTATAGAAGTTTAAGTTGTTTTCCTGAGTCCTCAGATTATTGAAGACAAATATCCTAATAAATTACTATCTCTTCCAACAAACTACTCAATTAAATCACTTGTTACATATATTTATCATCTATCTATCTATCTATCAATCATATATCTATCTATCTAGTACATCATATATCTATCTGTCTGTCTGTCTATTTAATCTATCATCTATCTATCTATCTATCTAATCTCTCATCTATCCATCTATCTATCTATCTATCTATCTATCTATCTATCTATCTATCTATCATCTATCTGTCTATATCTATCTATCTATCTATCCATCTATCTATCTATCTATCATCTATCTGTCTCTATCTATCTATCTATCATCTATCTGTCTCTATCTATCTATCTATCTATCTATCTATCTATCTATCTATCCATCCATCTATCTATCATCTATCTATCATCTATCTGTCTCTATCTATCTATCTATCTATCTATCTATCTATCTATCTATCTATCTATCTATCCATCCATCTATCATCTATCTATCATCTATCTGTCTCTATCTATCTATCTATCTATCTATCTATCTATCTATCTATCTATCTATCTATCTATCATCTATCTGTCTCTATCTATCTATCTATCTATCTATCTATCTATCTATCTATCTATCTATCTATCCATCCATCTATCTATCATCTATCTGTCTCTATCTATCTATCTATCCATCCATCTATCATCTATCTATCTATCTACATCTATTTATCTATCATCTATCTACCTATTTATCTATCAATCATCTATCTCCTATCTATCTAAACTATTTAGCATGTGTTGGGTGTTTAACCATTGATAACAGAAATCTGTATGCTATAGATAACATTAGGTAATAAGATATAATTTTCAAATATACAGCACAGTTATTAGGGCTGAGAGTCCCGAGAATCAGATTGATTAGGGTGTATACCTTTGTTCTAGTTTAGTATTTAATAGCTCTCTGATCTTAAGCAATTTTCTTAATCTTTTGAAATCTCTTTCCTCATTTACAAGATGAGAACAATGATAATCATGCCTCCTAGTGTTGTTGTGGGGATTAGGCAAAGCAATTCGTAGGAAATAGCTTGCATACCCTAATTACATAGCAGAGATTTACATGTAATAAGACTTCATGAGTTCTTAGCTATTATTAATAATAAAAGAATAAGTAATAAAAGAGAAATTAAACCTTATGTGTATTCACAAGTTAAAAGATGCCCCTAGCTGAGAGGTTGTTCCATAGCATGTCTTTATTCTTCATCAGTGAAGTCCATGTTGAAATGTATGATTAGCAGATACTCAATAAATCTTAATTGAACATAATTTAAATCAGTTGGTATTACATGGACCTTATATTTATTTCACCATTCAGTTGTTTTTTTAATCAAAAGGGGAATATGCAGGTATACCATCTTGAAAGTTAACTAACCTGTTCAGTTTCTAAAGAGAAAAGACACCATTAGTGTGCAAACACATTGAAACAGATTCCAGGGTCATGCTCTTGAGGTGTTATTAACTACCCATGTGACCCCCAAAACCATTTCCTCATCTTTGCCTTTTTCAACTTTCTCATTTGTATGATGAAAATGGTTGATAACTTTGGTGTGCATGCATTAGACCCAGTGGTAGAATTTGTTAAAGTTATATAAATTTGAACTCTCTCTCCAGATGCCCTACTTTGGAGGGTTGAAGAAAGTCTGGTTTACACATTTATGTAAAAAAGAAGTGGAGATACTTTGAAAAGTTTTACTCTATACTCATAAGAGAAATGTATACAAACTAAATTGTTACCTAGTTTTCATATTATTGATAGAGTCATGATATTACTGTCTTATTTGTGTCAAGGTTTTTTCTGAAATGGCATTTCTGTTGTTCTTCAAATAGCAGAACAAGGAAGTAAACATCAGTAGAGATATAAACAATAGCTTTATTATTATGGGAAAACAGACTTGGTATCCTCTTCCTTATTTACTGTCCATTTCCCAGTGTTTGGTGCTAAACTTAGTGTGACAGAACCTTCAGGTAAGTCATCAAAGCCCAGGGAAAGAAGGAGAACACAACGGTCAAGAAGAAGAAAAGGAACCCAGACCTGCCCAACCCCATCAGAAGAGACATTCTTTGCCACTTGTGAAGAAGCCTGAACTATCTATTCTCCTGGAAATCCATTTAGGGAAACATGGATTAGAGAACAATATTCATCTAATCAGAGCAGGAAGAAAAAGCTTATAAATAATTAGATCCATAGATTGTTAAAAAGTGGTATATTTATGTGACTGCATATAATGCATGTAAAATCACATTTATTCTTTCATATGCAACCCCTAAATACATATAGAAAATAGTTTCATGGACTCCCAAGTTCTCCATACTTCTTTGAGCTGAGTCCATTTTCCCCCTCCTCTCCCAGGAATCATTTTTTTTTTTTTTTGTAAACTCCTCATACTTTTCTCCTACTTTTTCAAGTGTTATATAAGCAAAAATACATAGCATGTCACCTTTAAATCTAGATTTTTTTCATAGAGCATGAGTCAACAACATTGTTGTATGTAAAAAGTCTTATCCTATCTTATTGTTGAGTGTTCTTCTTTATTGATATACATGGAAGTAAAATGGACATATACTATTATTATATATTCATAGGTATAGATGAATGCACATGCATATGTAATGATGGATACTATCTATAGAGTATATTATATAGTGTATATATAGTATTGATATATAACTGACGTATAATTCTAAACATATAAAATGCATACATATAGAAAATACTTTATATGTAAAGCTGTCATCTCCAGCTGACAATTTGGTTTAGTTCTAACTTTTATGATCTTTAAGTAATATTATTGTGTCTCTATGTGTACATGTTTTATTTTGCTTTAATAAATATTTTGAAATAGAAATGTTGAGTTAAATGGTATATAATGTTTATTTTGTAAGTGCCTGCTGTACAATTGTCCTTTAACAATGCATAAGTGCTGTATAGTCACTTCACACCCTCACAAGCACTTTCTAAAATCCTGCTTTAGTTGGATCTTGTACTATTTGGTTTGAAGTTTCTCAAGACATTGTCTAGTTTACCTTATTGAATTATCTTTGATTCATAAAAGGATCTATATTTCTGTATATGTTGGTACACAATTATAATACCGTCATTGGGAAAAACACTCTTTTTTTGACAGACTTTTCCCTTCAACCTTTTAAGATTTCATTACATTGCTGTCTAGAGGGCGTATTCTCCAAGAGGATGGAACTCTTTTCTATGTTCCTCTGCATGTCGTTTATTTGGTTGGGAAAATGTCTTCCTATTTTGAAGGTATTTTCTAACTTTCAGATTTTAATATTTTGAGTGCAATGCCTTTTTGCCTCACACCTTCCCTTTCTTGTTTATTTTGATTAACAGCCTATGAGACTTTTGGGTTTGTGTTTGAATGTCTTTCATTATTTTTGGAAATGCTTGAACTTCATCATTTCAAAGATTTCTTTTTCCTCATTCTTTTTTGTTCTTCTAGGAATCATATCACACACATATTAGACTAATGCTATTTCATGTGCCTTATATATCTTTTATTTTCCTTTCAAACGTTTTATTTTAGCATTTCATCTTTTGTAATCATGCTTCTATGATTTCATGTTTTTATTTCATTTATTAAAATTATTCAAGGAGAAAGATTCAATTATCCTGTAAAAGTCGTTATTTAAATAGGTTATCATGTTTTTAATGTATTGTGTCAACATTGTAATTTTTCTCACAGTACCTCTTTATATAGAAACTCCTCATCTGCTTATACATGCTGTCAACCTTTCTACTAAAGTCTTTGGTACACTCTTCAGAGTTACTCTAAATAACCTGTTTGGGACATTGACTATCTTTTTTATAACTGCATATTGTTCTGTTGATTGTTATTGCTTTAATAATATAATTTTTCTCTCTTGCTTATCTTTTCTGCTCATGATCTTTTGGTATTTTGCCAAAGTTCTAGTGTGATGAGAGACTGAGTTAAACTGTATTTCTACATTTCTGGAGAGAAATCTTTAAGTAGATGTGTAAGTGGTGGAATTTGAATTGTAACCAGGTGTTGGCTGTGGTTGGGTTTGGGTGTTGGTGTGGTTTCCTTTAGTAACCATCAACTTCTTATTGTGCCATCAGGGAAAAATCATGATTTCTGTAGACTTTTGGCTTTTCTTGATATTAAGATAAAATTAACATTCATTACATCTTGTATAAGTGAAATCTAGAGACTCCTCATGTGATTTTATTTTATATCTAGAAGTACTTGGATATCAGTATACATAAGAGAACTTCATTTTGTTATTGTGTTTTTGCCAGTTCTAGCAAAAATAAAGCAACCCCCCCAAAAAAAAACAAAAACAAAAAACCCCCATAGACACACATAATGCTATGTAAGCCTTGATAGTCATGATGATTGGTTACAATCCTCAGTCCATAGTGCAAGTAAGAGACCTGAATGCTAGTGGTCTTTAAATATCAAATGACACAAGAGAGGAAGCTTGTGTCAAGTTTTAAGGATTTTAATCCTTTATGTTAAGGATTAAATGAGAACTCACCTTTTTTTGGTTGTTTTCATCAATGTGAAAGAAAAATTAAAAACTAAATTTAACATTTGAAATGTTTTTAACTGGAAAATAGTGAGTACTAGCTGTTGTGGAATATGTGTATATATTGAAAAAATGGTGCAATTTCACCAAAGGATATTACAGCATCTTTTCATTTGTCCAATTAATATTGTCTTTTACTTTTGATTTTGACTGATGCACAATTCGCCACAGTTTTTAATAGATGATACATACAGCTGAAATAAAATGCAACTCATGTGTACTAAGTGAATTGTAAGGATAACAAATAAAAATATTTCCTATGTAATGTGAGATTCAAAGTCCTGCCAAGTAGAATGTTCCTTGCTTGTCTTCACAGTAGAGGATTGCATAAAGGCTTAATTTGTCAGAGGTGACATCTGGAAGAAACTCTCTTGGAGGCTTGTGAACTCTACGATCTTCCTCAGCACTACCCTTCCTTTTTATTTTTATTTTTTTGAGTATTAACTAATGATGTGCTATGAGTCTTATATAGAATGCTATAAAAATGTTCTTAGTACTTCCAGATAGTCAACTCTTAAAGCCAGGACTTACTGGACCGGCTAATAGATTCCTATAATGAAATCCTAATTGGTTATTAAGGGAAATATGAAGTAATACCATGCCCCTTCCCTCATTCTTTTGGGTTTTGTATGTACCATTATATGAGAACTAGGATGGTTACTTTTCCATTGAAGATTTTTTTACTTGACCTACAATATCTAACACTAGAATTTCACCTTTTAAACTTTATTTAATAATCAAAACATGCCTTTTCATTTCCTGTACATTTCCAGTAGGATTCTGTATCTCACCTTTGTTTCTACTCCATTGTGTTGTGGGCACTTTTAGTTATTGAACAATTGGCCCAGAAATTTCATTTTTATGTATATGAATGTGCCATTGACATTTTTCTACAGCAATATGTATGTCAGGCAAGAAGGAATCTGACTTCTTCATTTCCAATTTTTAAGAAGTCAAGTTATCCCTATTTGCAGATGATATGATAGTATATATAAGCGATCCAAAAAATTCCACCAGAGAACTCTTACAGCTGATAAACAAACACCTTTAGCAAGGTAGCTGGAAACAAAATTAATTCAAAAAAAAATCAGGAGCCCTTCCTTTATACAAAAAATAAATGAGCTGAGAAAGAAATTAGGGAAACAACACCCTTCACAATAGCCACAAACAATATAAAATACCTGAGGGTAACTCTAACCAAACAAGTGAAAGACCTGCATGACAAGAACTTCAAATCCTTGAAGAAAGAAAGTGAAGAGGCCATCAGAAGATGGAAAGCTTTCCCATACTCAGGGATAGGTAGGATCAACATAATAAAAATGGCCATCCTGCCAAAAGCAATATACAGATGCAATGCAACTCCTATCAAAATACCACCACAATTCTTTATAGACCTAAAAAAGTAATTCTCAACTTCATATGGAATAACAAAAAACCCAGAATAGCTAAATCAATCCTGTACAATAAAAAACCATCTGGAGGCATCATCATCCCAGATTTCAAGCTGTACTACAGAGCAATAGTAGTAAAAACAGCATGGTACTGGTATAGAAACAGACCAGTAGATCAATGGAATCGAATTGAAGAATCAGAAATGAACCCACACACCTATGGTCACTTAATTTTTGACAAAGAAGCCAAAACCACACAATGGAAAAAGGACAGCATCTTCAACAAATGGTGCTGGTCCAACTGGATGTCGACATGTAAAAGAATGCAAATAGATCCATACTTATCACCTTGCACAAAACTTAAGTCCAAGTGGATCAAAGATCTTAACATAAGGCCTGACACACTAAATCTATTAGAAGAGAAAGCGGGGAAAACCCTGGAACTCATTGGCACAGGTGACAACTTCATGAGCAGAACACCAACAGCTCAGGATCGAAGATCAACAATCAATTAATGGGACCTCATGAAACTGAAAAGCTTCTGTAAGTCACAAGACACTGTCATATGAACAAAATGGCAACCTACAGATTGGGAAAAGATCTTTACCAACCCCATATCTGACAAAGGGCTAATATCCAAAATATACAAAGAACTAAAGAAATTAAGTGCCAAGAAGCCAAATAATCCAATCAAAAAATGGGAAACAGAGCTAAACAGAAAATTCAAAAAGGAGGAATCCCTAAGGGCTGAGAGACGCTTGAAGAAATGCTCAGCATCCTTAATCATGAGAGAAATGCAACTCAAGAAAACCTAAATATCTGCAGGAGTATATTACTTTTGGTGACACCTCTTTTTGTTTTTGTTTGTTTGTTTGTGGAATTGACTGTGGTTGAAATTATTCCTGACTTGACTTCTTGCATGTAGAAATGGCCCAACTAATTAAAGGACTTGATGGTTGAAAAACTTGGATCAACTTGATTTCTACTGCAGCCTTTAAACCTGTCTTAGCCCCAATTTGATTTGCTAAATAGAGACATCTAAGCCAATCTTATCAGGAAATGCAGTTCCTGGGTCCCAGAGAAAGCCCTGCCGGGGGAGGGGGAGAATGAATAGAGAAAGGAAAGGATGGATTTGACCTAAGAAAAGCAACTCTACTAAAGACACAATAGCAGAAGATGTTTTTGGGAAATTAAGAAGCAGGAAGAACTAGAAAAGCAACCACACTGGAAAATAAGGTTCTTTTTGAAAAGCAAAAAAGGGAAACTTTAAAATGTTGACAAGACACTGAAGGACCAAGAAAGAACCAATATTTAGTCAAGTTCGAAACATTGTGTTCACAAGATGTTGTTCATTCAGTAGCCATGCACTGAGCAATTACGATAAACTAAAACAAAACTTCCAAATGTTTAAACAGTTATTTGTATGCTCTCATGATAACCTAAGAGTTTTTTTAGTGTCCCATTTTTGGGGGGGGGTGGGGATGAAGAACATGATAATCACTGACATTCATTGAGGGAATATTGCATGAACACTACACATTCACTGAATCCTCACAAGGATGAAATGTCACACTTTGTTACTTCCTGTATTTGTGTGAGGAAACTGAGCATGTGAGGGGGGGCGAGGGTCTCACTTAAGGTTACATATAACAAGAGGGGAGGTTTAAACACAGGAGCGCTTCAAAGCTTGCCATTTTTCGGTATGAGCTACTAGACGATTGCTTTCATTGGGGTCTAATGACTTCATCTTTTATCATTTACCACTTAGGCAGATCATGTCATCTGGCTGAGAAGAATCCTGCTAATGATGGGAAGATGTGCTGCAAGAACTCCCTGCAATGTGAGAGACCAGACAAACGCTCTGGAGGATCTCTCCTATCTGCAGTGCCGTGCTTAATAATCCAGCACTGTGCAGCGTTCAACCTTAGTAAAACTTGGGAGCCAATATTTCTTACTAAGTAGGGACATACCATGTCCTCAGGGAGGGTTGAAGCTAGTCTGTCTGACATTTTGTGCAGTACATAAAGGGAAGACACAAACACAGCAGCACAGTTGGCAGAGGGTATATAAATAACATGGTTAAAATATTGACAAATACCCTACCTGTAGGTGTTAAAGTGGTCATAGAACCATCATGTCAATAAGTGTGAAGGGGTATCAAATTCAGAGGAAGTCATCCCTGCAAAGGTGTATACGATTTGGTCTTCACTTCACATTTCTTTTTACTGTGTCCTTTTCACAGTTCACCAAACCAAGACAAGCCACAAACTCAAACCAGGTGGACTCTTCTTTTGGTTCGTTATATGTTGCTGCCATATCTCCCAAGGTCTCATGATGTCCCTTGAGGAAAGATTTAAGCAATGGGGATCTTATGAAAATGAAATAGCGCTTGACATGATTCTGATTCTTCCTCACACACAGTTTCTACAGGTGACCTTTGTAAGCATCAAAAATGACAGTAAGCCAGAGCCAGAAAGAGGGACAAAAGTAGACAGGCAGAATAAGAAGGAATGGGAAAAGACAGCCAACTGTTGTAGTGCCGTTGTTGTTGCTATGGTAAGAAATGAGTTTATTGGACTTAAAATTCCAAGTTGCAGTTCATTTCCACACAGAATGCGGGGGGCAGGAGATATGAAAGGACTTCTCATAAAGTTCTCCTTAACTCAACTCTTAGAACAATAAGGTCAGAGACATGGAGTACCTGCCATCCTGGTACTTGCTTGGATTCACAGTGCTCACCAGTGTGGTTCCTGTACCTTTGTGATTACCATATGTCTTTCTCTTGTGTAGATTGGTTGCTGTGCTGGCTAGTTTTAATTTTGATTTTGAAACAACTTAGAATCACCTTAGAAGAATGGTAATTATTAATTATCTGGGTCAGTTTGGCCTTGGACGTGTCTGTGGAGGATTGTTCTGATTGTTAATTGACGTAGGAAGACTTAGCCTACTGTAGGTGTCACCATTCCTTAAGCAGGTTATTCTAAATTCCTCCTAAGAGAGGAGGAAAGCTAGGTAAAAGGTAGCAATTGGGCAGCAATAACTTTCTTATCTCTTTACTCTTGATTACGTAAATGATATGATCAGTTGCTGAGTTCCTGCCTTAACTTCCCTGAAATGATGAAATGCAACTTGGAATTTTAAGTTCAATAAACTTATTTCTTACCACAGCAACAGTAACAGAACTAAAACAGTTGGCTCTCTTTTCCCATTCCTTCTTATTCTGCCTGTCTCCTTTTGTCCCTCTTTCTGCTCTGGCTTACTGTCATTTTTGATGCTTACAAAGGTCAGCTGTAGAAACTGTGTGTGAGGAAGCAGCCCTGAGAATAATGGGTTTCTGTCTTTGGAATTTTTTTCCTTAATGTTCAAAACTGATCTTAATGCTAAACGATATGTTCTTTAAGGTCTTTTAATGCAGTAGCCTGGCAAAAGTAGGTTTCAATGAATTTTGCAGAATTAAATTGAATTGAATTAAACCCAGTAAAGGTCACACTTGACACTTTTAAACTCAGAAGTGCCAGCCATCCTGAACATTGAAGTAGAGACAAGCCAGCCCACATTTTCTAGTTTGAAGAATAGTTTAACCTAATTGTTTCTATCTTTTCAAAATTCTACACAACAGCCAAACTTCTGTTGGTATTGCCGAAACTCAAGCCACCACTACCTGTTAAAGGTTTTGCCACAGAACAAATCCTATAACACCAAATCCTGTAACACAAACACAAATTAGATCGGTTCAGCTTATGCATTTGAGGTCTACCCGCTTATTGAAAATAACCTGCCAACTCTAGACACAGGGTATGTGAAAACAGTCGAAGTAGAGGAAAAGAGGAGCATGAGTGATGGCTCAGAAGGCAGAGTACTTGCACTATTACTGAGTTCATATCCCCATCACTTGTGAAGAGTGGAATGGGATGTGTCACATGTAATCCCACTAATGTGAGGTGGACATAGGAGGATGCTGAAGGCTTGTTGGTCAGCCAATCTAGCCAGTCACTCTGTTCCAGATTCTGTTAGACATTCTGTCTCAAAAAAAAAAAAAAAATAGTGTGTGGCTAGCAATAGAAGACACACGATGTCAACCTATGGCATCCATACACACGTGACATGTGCCTCGCTCCACACACATAGTTCTCCAACACACACACGCACACATACACACATGCATACACACACACACACACACACACACACACACACACACACACACTCACACTAGCATGATGTAAAGAAAGCACACAAAGAAAATGAAAGGAATATTACAGAGGGATTAAAAAAAAAAAAAGCAAGGTGTCTGTTCTGTAAGTGTCTGAAATGATTTCCTCATATCCAGTTCTGTATCATTACCCCAGCCCCAGTTCAGTAGTAAGTAGATGCATTTTAGATCTTTGATATAAGTCAAACAGTAACTCTTAAATCTTTCATAACTTTTATTATGTCTTTTTTCTTTTAAATGTTGACTATGACTTCTCTTTGCTTGCTTGGCTTACCTTACTAGGACTAATATAACCAGGTTGAGTCAAAACCTTATGCATAGCCTTACTGCTATGCGGCTCTGTATATCCTGCCATGACGAAGTGGAGAAAGAGTTGGAAGAGTTACTTGCAGTATTAGCCATTCCTTTTCTCACCACTGCTGTATATGAACACACACACACACACACACACACACACACACACACACACACACACA
>CAJQZJ010033821.1:125148-145557 GCA_907164525.1 Lophiomys imhausi | reverse complement strand
CTCTTTCTACTTCAAGGAGGCTCCACCCCTTTCTCTTTCAAGGAGGCTCCACCCCTTTCTCCACCAAAGGGGTCTGGATTTCAGGGTCAGGGTAAACTTCTGAACTCTGTAGGCCCTTCTCCAAACCCCAGCCATTGCAGTGTGACCTGTAGACTTTCATAGAGTCTAAATGGAAAAGAAAAGAAAAAAATCTATTCTTTTCCCTCTTGTTTACCTTGGGCCGAGGAGCTGGAACTAGTTTTCTAGTTTTCTGCAAGGAATTCCACATCACTTTGAGGCCAGCTGCATGGACTTTGTAGTCCTATAATCATATCTTCCCAGACAGCCACGCCAACAATTGTGCTGAGCAGCCCCTGAGCAGTGATTACCCTACAATGATTATTTGTGGGTCTGTCATTCATTTTCTAAAACTGGCTCTTCCTGGCATCTCCCCACCCCATGTTGTTCTGTGTGAGCTGCAGCTGCATGGCCAGAGTTTACATCTCCCCTAGACGGGTATTCATTGTGATTATATTAGGGAAAAATTCAGTGATTTTTTTTTCTTAACTCTGTGGGTAATTACAATAACAGGGTATAATAGAATGTGGTTTGAGGGAGCTGAAATGCCTTAGGGAAAGGTTAAAATGAGTAAGGAGCTCAATAAGGACATCTGCAGCTGGACGGTGACTTCTAAATGTGTAATTCTTGCCTTTGCTTCTGTTTTGAAAAATTATCCTGAGAAGATTGAAAATCAAACGTGAAACAACAGCTCAGCATTGTTGATTGGAAAAGTCCAGACCAAAGCACCTGACTTTGCAGGATGGTTCTTAGAGATCCTTTCTATTCGTCAAGCAAGAAGGAACAAGGATTATGTAGTAAATGTAGCTGCTCAAGGCACAAAAAGTAAACTTCTTCCCTCCCAGGAAACACTGATATACTATCAGGAAACTTTAAGGTTCATGCTGGCAGCAGAAGGGCACAAAGTTGATGATGGTGACTATCTTCATTCATTCATATTTTGAAAATATATGTCAGGCGTCCATCTATTCTATTACTTTCTGTGACAAGTACTACACATAAAGTAGCTAACAAAATCTACTAGCACCATTATTTTCTCATAGGCTTCAGGATATAACATAAAACCATGGATTTACTAAGCCCTGGACTCTGGTTCTTCAGATGAGAAAGACTTCTGGCTGTCAGTCTGTCTATATTGGAGGTGTCTGCCATAGCACTCTCTCTGGTCACCCAATAAGACATAGCAGCCCACCACAATATTTCCTCTCTGCAATGCATCCCCTCTTCAGAATGTTTGCCTATATTCTCTACCTAGGGAAAATCTACAAATTGTTGATCTACATATTATTCTACTTTTCCAAGAGTGTATAGGTTGTATTTCCATGTATATATAGCTGTATGAAGATTTCATCAGGGTAACTTCTGGAGTTTTTAAGAGACTGTGTAACTGTGTGAAAATCCTGTCCTCCTTTTCTGTCTCTTCCCAGTGTGTGTGTGTGTGCGTGTGTGTGTGTGTGTGTGTGTGTGTGTGTGTGTGTGTGTGTGTGTTGTGAATGTGTGTGCATGTGTGAGTGTGTGTTGTGAATGTGTGTGTTGTATGTATGTGCATGTGTGAGTGTGTGTGTGTGTGTGTGTGTGTGTTTGTGTGGGAGCACACATGGAGGCCAGAAGTCACCTTTGGATGTTGTTCCCAGGAGACTTCACCTTGGCTTTGGAGACAGAGACTTTCACTAAGACATGGGGCTCATCAGTTATGGTAGGTTGGGCAGAACCACCTGTCTCTCCCAGTACTGGAATTACAAGTGAGTCACCAAACCAAGATATGTATGTGGGGGGCTGGAGATTGAGCTTAGGTCCTCACTCTCAAGAGACAAGTACTTCACTTTCTGAACCAATCCTCCATTGCTCCTCCTTTTCTGGTAGATTGAGAATCACATATTCACAGAAGTAAAGCAACTTACTCACGATATTGTGTTGCTGAGTGTTTACGAAAGGATTTTAGCACAGAAGCTCTGATCTCAAAGTTGACAAAGGGTTTCAATCGGATGTGTATTCCTTCTTCCACTGTGTTTCAGATGCGTGACAAGACAAGAATGCCTGCCAAAAGTCACTCAGGAGCTGTGCAGAGTAGAGGAAGTCCTGAGTAAATGCATAAGGACCGGAAGAAGTTCTGAATGATTGTCAGTTGTTGACATGAATGTGGACATGTCAAGGACCCCAAAGCCTCAGACCCAAGGAAATGCCAAGGGCTTCCTACAGTCAGGCTCAGGGAAATGGTGAAGCTTCCCCCTGGTCCATGTGCAGGTTTGATAGTGTGCAGGAAATGTCAATCAGCTTCCTCCTCCTGGAGTTTTATAGCCTGGGACTGCTTCTCTACTAGAGCTTCTATTGTGATGAGCTCAATCTGCCTCCTTGTTCAAATGTGTATAAGGAGTCCACCTCCTTGGCCTAAATGTATAAATACATGCTACGAGTTTCCAGTTGCTGCTGTTCCTGGGTCTCCAGCAGAGCGAACATCCCATGTGAGCCCAGTTTTCTGGACATGACTCTGTGTGTCTGTTATTTCTCCATTCGCACTCATCACCTAGGTGAGTCCCTGAGCCATGAAGGTGGAGGCAAGGAGCTTTCTTCTGAACAGATAGGGTAGGAATATAGCCTCAGGGGATGACACAGTCAACCACCAGGAGCGTTAGAGGGCAGAGAGAAGAGCAGGCAATCTGTGAATATCCTCTTAGAATTTTCCCATTTATTCACTCTTCCCACAGAGGCATATGAGGAGGCTCTCATCTGCTCATGACTCCTCTGAGTTGGGTTCATCAAGATAACAATCACAACCTTCCTTTGGATACTGAACAATAAGTTGCAAATATCTGTATCATTTGTGCTTAGCATTGGTAGAAGCAGAAAGCAAACAGAGCTCCTGTGTGAAAAACAGAACTGAAGCAGCCATAGGGACCAGAATGCAATGAGAGTGCTCTCTGACAGGCGGGGTCCCAGGGTGTATTATTTTCTTTGATAGCTAGTGATATTTTTGAGGTTTCATTTTCTTCCAGATACCCTTTCTTTCTTATAATATACTCCCTTTTTTGCCTTTAGATGACTTACTCTGGATGTGATTATAAGCAGAGTTTCCAACCAAAACATGCTGACTTTATTGAGTTTTCCCCACTGGGCTATTGGTGCTGATGCTAGTGCAATTAAACATGATATTTCAGGGATGTGTGTGTGTGTTTCAGATAGTCTGGCATGTGGTAGATACTCAGTGAATTTACATTCTATTGAGTAGAATTGAATTATTTTGCTTCATGTGAAACCTCTAAGGAAACAACAGGATTTCTTCCATCCATCCCTAATTCCTAGGAAAGTGTCTTTTGGGTAATGTTCTTACTTTCTGTTACTGAATGAATGACTAAGATAGGTTCATAAAAACAGAAACAGCAGCTGGGCGTGGTGGCACATGTCTTTAATCCCAGCACTCGGGAGGCAGAGACAGGTGGATCTCTGTGAGTTCAAGGCCAGCCTGGTCTACAAAGTGAGTCCAGGACACCCAGGGCTACACAGAGAAACCTTGTCTAGAAAAACAAAAACCCAAAACCCAAACAAAAACAAAAACAGATAATTAACCATAAGTCTTGGCCTTTAATGACATCAGCCTCTAAAAGTTACCCTGATGAAATCTTCAGGAATCTTTACTATAAAAGTATTTCCAGTGACTTCTATTAGAACCTTTTAAATATATCACGAGAGACTAAGCTAATTTAATTTGAGTGAGTTACAGCACAATTACAAATGTTATAAAAGGCATATTCTCGTGGTTTAAATGAAATTATGTAATAACTATAGAAGAAAGACCTTAACATTTTTATTACAATGTCTACAGTAGTGTGTTTACAAGTTTATTTTACTCTGAATTTTCTCTGATTTTTTTTTATTAAATGGGACCAGTTTATGCTTAATAAAATCAAATACCTTAAAATCCAGTCATGTTCTTCAAGCATGTGACCATGTGTTCACTAAGATTACTGCCAGCTTGAAAGGGCACCTATTATTTCATTTCAGTGGGGATTGGAGTAAGCAGTGCTACCAAAAGTAGTGTGCTGGCAGATATCTAGCCAGTTCTTCGTAGAAAAAAGTTTTCTTTGGTAGTGTCTGGCAATTCTCGTGGTGTAAATATCCCTGCCGTGGCTTAGTTTTCAGTAGTCAACGCAATGATACTGGATTTGTAGTTGAAATGGGCACAGTTAGCACTGACAAGGCAGATGAGCGGGTTTTGACACTTCCTTGCTGAGTGCACAGATCTCACAAGGCATGGTATTCCCTAGATTAACAGAGCTCGCAATGGCAAACCTTTTCAGAAAAGATAGCAGTAGTGCACATGTAGTTTAGCCTCCTCAGGAACATTTGCTTTTTCTCACAGCTATTCAGCTCTACCTCTACAGCATACTATCAACCGTGGACAAACACGTAAGTGAATGATGGAGACACACCCCACAGGGCATCACTTACAAATGGAGGTGGCAGACAGCTTTCAGCCTTCAAGAGTTTGCTCAGACTGCATAGGACACGCAATATATTTGGAACCATGAGTGAGTTCAAAGCAAGGGAATAGCTCCTTGGAATTTAGAAAACTTTTAAAAGATATTGTTAGACCCCAGAGGCAGGCTACGGGCAGCTGTGATTACTGTACTGTCTGTGTGTGAAAGTGTGGGTTAAGGAGAGGCCAAAGCCATTAAAAATGAAAGCCAATAAAATGTTTACTCAATTCCATTGTTTAGGGAACTGAAGTGCGTTTCTATCAACTCTATCAATTCTGTCACCCTAGAGGATGTGAGGACATTGTGGGAAATGTGAAAGCCAGTAAATCCTCTAGGAGTCTGGATCCTACTGAACCTTTCTGAAAGCTTATTTGCAATATACTTATGATTCGTTATCATAAAACATGTAGTTTTTAGTGAGGTCTCTCTATCTCTAGCTAATTTTTTCCCCCACCTAGCAAAAAAAAAAAAAAATCCAATTTCATCACTAAGTGACTTCTTGTGCCTCGTGAGGGATCATCTTGGTGGCCAGAGCGGAGGAAGCTGTGGGAGTCCTAGTCCTCTATGGAATGTTCTCAGAAACAAAGAAAGCTCCCAAAAAACCTTCAGGCAGAACTGATTAGGGGGGGTAGAACTAAGGCTCCCTTCACATTCCCCTCACACTTCTCCTCAACCGACCAATTAGTTAGAACACCTCAATGGGGACTAGAAGATGGAGTTCAATAGTTTTCTTCTTACTTAACTCCAATGCTGTCCTTATTTACTAGGGATTTGATAATAGACAAATGGATCACAATGTAAGAGCTCTAATGTGCTTAAGGACTGTTAAAAAGCACTTAACATTCCTCTCTCACCATGTAAGTACTGGATGAACGACTCAGTCATTAATTCAAGGAAGGTTGTCTGGCTCTTCATCCTGTAATGCTGACTTGATAGCAATAAAACATATATATCAACAAAATGGCTCAGCCCTCACCCCTCCTTTAGTACACACTGAGCCTCAACAATTCCCCAAGAACCTTTTAGGGCAAATCCTTTTGTGGATCATGAGAGAATTTGAGATTCTTGTAACACCCCTTTATTAAAAACTTTCTCTTCACTGATTTTTATCTTCCTAATCTCTGGAGCCTCTTAACTCCCTCTGGAGGGGGCCAGCCACTCTCCACCCCCCACCAACAGCAAGTGCAGAGCATCCAGAAGAGAGCAAAAGATAGTGCAGGGGTTGCTAACTCAGTCATTAGGAAGAGTGGGATTAGGATTTACATTGTTGTGGGAGTGATAGTCACAGTAAGAAACATTTTCCCTGCCTCGGATCCTTTGGCTCTTCAAAGGCATTTCCATTCCTGACCAAACCTGTGATTACCTCATTGCTGAATTGTCAGCAATGTATATAGGAACCCCTGTTTTTTGCTTGTGTCTTGACTGGGAGGCCCAGGAGTAGGTGCTTATACATCCCGAGAATCAAGGTTCATTTAGTAGAGAGAGTTGTCCCTGTCCCCTGAGGTGGAGCAGATTTGAGACTTGGGGACGTCTCAAAGAATCCTGAGGTATGTCCCAGGGAAAGGCTATGTGTGTCCTGAATTCTACAAATGGCTTTCTGACTTGTGAAAAAAGTCTTCCAAAGACCGAAGCAGAACTCAACTGTGTCTCCTTTTATTTCATAAACTACATCTGTGTAAAGCTACATGCAAATCAGTTCCATTATGACAGAATTCCACCACCTAACCTGTCCCCTCCTCTGGGATGATCAAGCTCCATCCCATAGACCTGAGCCAAGGAGCTTCAAGTTTCAACTCCCACCTTCACTACCCCGGCTATCTCTAAAAATGTTAAGAATTAGCTTTCAGACTCAGAGTTTGTTAGGATAAAGAACATTCTTGGCTATGTGCCCACTGATCTAGCTCACCTTTCTCCTATGACAAAAAAGAGGAAATGAGGAAAGTGAAACGCGGAAAAGCAAAGTGACTTTCTCAGAGGCCACCTGGAATACTCTGTGTGGTCCACAGAGTTTTAAACCTATACTCCCAAAGCCAAAGGGAGACTGAGGAGAATAGACTAGAGGCCAGCCAGCGCCCTCTAACTGCTCTACAGAGATTGGTGCTTTGTCTGAAGACACGCAGGAAGGAAAGGGCCCTAGTGAAACTGCAGAGTCCAGCTCTGCTCGCACTCAGTGTCTTCTCGTCTGTCTGTTCTTTGGCCATTCACTCCCAGCTCTCCTGCTTTTGGTTTCTGTGTCCTGTGATTCATAGGCAATGCTGAAAGCTTAGCATTTAAGGGTTTTGCTAAAACTATGGTGTGTCCAATCGAAGAGAGAACACTTAGCCAAGTTCACTGTCATGGAGGTTCACATGCAAAATTTTGGGGAAGATCCTGGGCATCTGTTGAAGGAGTGCTTGACATTTTCTTTGTTTTAACTTTAAGATTCATTTTTATTGTGTGTGTGTGTATGTGTGACTGTTTTGTTGGTATGTATGTTTGTGCACACATGCATGTCCAGTAGCATTGAAGGTCAGAAGGGGGTCTGGAATCCCTGTGAACCAGTTACAGACATCTGTGACCACCATGTGAATTCTGAGAATTAAACACTGGTCTTCTGCAAGGGCAGGAAGTACTCCTAAATGCAGAGCCATTGCTCCTACCCCATGCTTTACCTCTACTGAACCCTTTATTGTTCAAGAAGGCAAACAGTACTTAACTTTTGGGGAAGTCAAAGTTAAGAATAATGGTAACAGGTTAAGTGTGGTGGACATAAGCTTTGTAACATCAACAGACAAAGGCTGACACAAGAGGCTCCTGGCCATCCTGGCTTCATAATGAGAGCCTGTGTTCAGAAGAAATGAATACTTATAAGAATTATGATCTTCTACTCAGAATCCATACAAGGATTCCATTGTTATTTTTGCAAATGCATGTCCATTATAGTCATAAGTTGATTGCTCTGTCTGCTCTTTTAATACCCATAGGATCATTTTAATTGCTGCACCATAAGCTGTTCTGTTGTCTAAGTAGAAGCTCTACGCACACCAGGAAGTGATGGAGTAGTCCTGAAAGTTTTGAATAGTGACTGTTTCTGTGACCTTTTATCAAAACTAGGATGATCAGTAGAAAATGTGTGTGTTAAAGTGAGAAAGAACGTTCAGAGGTTTTTCTTAAAACCAGCCTCACATACTTTGTGTAGGGAGGATTGGACAGATAAACTTAGCACTGTGACTATAAAGTACCATGGTAACCAGATGCTGAGCCCTGACTTGGCACCAATCATGGCATCGGCACTGGGATGAGACGTTCAAACGATTTCTAATATTCAGAAATATTTATCATTGTGTCATCCTTTGTGCTTGAGTTTGAATCCTCAACACTAACATGAATAGGTGGCTCAAGGTTGTCATGTCAGTGTTAGGAGGCCAAAACAGGCAGGCTCCAAGGCTCATAGGCTTGCCAAGATAGGCAATTGATGAGCTCTAAGCTGGAGACACACAGAGGAAGACACATGGCTTCAACCTCTTGCCTGTACTTATTCACACATGGTATGAAATTGCCCCCCCAACACCATACATACACAAGGCACACACCGAACAAACACAAAGAAGGGAGTTTCGAGAAAGCCAGTTGTGTACCAGGATTCTCTTCATATATTTTGTGGCTGGTAGAGATGGGCAGAGTCCCAAACACATCCTATCGGTCCCATGAACTTTACTATGTATTTCCTGCCATAGCAGACTGCACCTTCTCAAGCCAAGCCCCAAACATCTCCTTTCTCCCATGCCTTGCTTTTTTCAAGGATTATAGTACAGAAATAAGAAAACATGAATATGATAATTTTTTCTCTCAGTCATCCTTTCTCCACCATATTTTCCAGATTTAATGCTATGAGATGGTCATTCTCCTGTTATTCTTATTCACTTCCCTGTGTGTTGGGAACGCTTGGTAAAGTTCCTTTATAGACAGCATCTGGGAAAGATTTTTAGTGCACAAACTGGAAACAATTTGTGTCAGTAATAGGACAGTTGTGTGGGCTACAGCAGAATGAAATGATAGAATAATATTTGTTGGAAAGGAATTGCAAATACTTCTACATGCAATTAATATATACACAATTGTACATATGTATGTGTGCTGGCTTATGAATGTTTTATATGTGAAAAGGACTTGAAAAGAATGTCTTTGTGGATGCAATTACTTTAAATGAGGTCTTATTGGATAAGGATGTAAGTTTACATATATGTAAGTAGGAAGCCATGGTTTTCTATACTCCTTGAGGTACTTTAACTTATTTATGACATTGGGTTTTTGTGTTCACATTTGTCAGGTAGAAGCTCTCTCAAACTAGTTTTGTTATCTTTTTTGTCCTTTATCATCCTTTGAGTATTTTCTTTCTCTCTTATTCAAGGTATCTCAAATGACAGCACATGCTGTCTTGAATAAGAAAGCTCAAATGGCAGCACATGCTGGCAAGGTTGTGGAGAAAGGGGAACACTCCTCCATTGCTGGTGGGAGTGCAGACTTGTGCAACCACTATGGAGGTCAGTCTGGCGATATCTTAGAAAACTTGGAATAGCTCTGCCTCGGTACCCAGCCATAACACTTCTGGGTATACATCCAAATGACTCCTCACCAAATCACAAGGAAGTTTCCTGATCTATGTTCATAGCAGCCTTATTTGTAATAGCTAGAAACTGGAAACAACCAAGATATCCCTCAACCGAGCAATGGATTAAAAAACTGTCGTACATCTTCACAATGGAATACTACTCAGCCATCAGAAACAATGAAACCATGCAATTTGCAGCCAAATGGATGGAACTAGAGAAGCTCATCATGAGTGAGCTAACACAGACTCAGAAGGATGCACGTGGCATCTATTCATTTATAATCGGATTTTAGCCATATAGTACAGGATAACTATACTACAAACAATGCACCAAAGGGAACATGAACATAGACTTTGTTTCCTGTCAGTGAGACACCTTGCCCTAGTGGTGCTGCCTTGTAGACCCCCAGTATATGAGGAGGCTCTTGGCCCTTATATAACTGCTGAATTGGGGCAGGGGACTGTTGTGTAGGGACACTCCACTACAGAGGAGTGGGATGGAAGGGATAGGGGTTAGAGGGTGGGAGGGCGGGACAGGGAGGGGTGGAAAGAAGGCACTGTGATGAAGATGAAACCTGAAGTAATAAATAAGTATTTTTAAAAAAGATATCTCAAAAAGATATCTCATCTTGTTCTTCCCAAGACAGCCTTTTTTTTTCTCTCACCAAATAGATCCTGGCATCTTTTCTAAAGAGGTGAATAATAGTAATTAGAAACCAAAACCTTAGAGCTGAATGTGTTAAATGCTTAACTTTTGTTAAGAGCTTTTATGACCAATGGGTAGTCCTAGGATATGTGTCTAGCAGGCTGAGTAGGACTTCCCCAAATCCAGTGTTTACCCCACCCTTCAAAATGTGACTCTGTTAGAAAAGAATGTCTTTGTGGATGCAATTACTTTAAATGAGGTCTTACTGGGTAAGGATGCATTATAAATCCAAAGACTGGCATGTTTATATGAGAATGGAGGAGGGGGCATAGTCTCACACACAAGGCCATCTGAAGACAGGCAGAGACTAGAGCCACATACAGCCACAAGCCTCAGAATGCCAACATGGGTACAGGATTGCTGGTGTCCCCATGCTTCTATGAGCAGCTTAGGATTTGTTATTGTGCTTAAATCCTCCACAAGGAACCACTGATGAGTTCTTGATTTTAGATTCCTGGCCAGATTAGTGAAAAAATATTTTTGTTGTTTTTTTTTTATATATAAGTACTTTATTTTTTTTTCTTCAAGTTACATCTCAGTCACAAACCCTTCCCTATTCTCATTCCTGTCCCACCCTTCCACCCTCTTCCCCCCCAACAGCTTCCCTTTTCAATCCAACAAATGGTTCTTTCTCTTATAACAGTAAATTCTATACAAAACAGCAGAATTAAAAATGCCACATTTATGAGAGTTAAATGGCCCGGTGTACCTTCCCAATGTCCAGTTCATACATATTTGGCCCCTGACTTTAACCTTCTACCTTCTAACCATCTCCATGAGTTTAAAGTTCTATAACTGACTTAGCTTTCATACTAACTTGCATCACTATTATAACCATCTTCTTAGATCTAGAACACCCTCTTGATTCCTAAACAACTCAAGATTTAGCTATGAGACTCAAGCTGTCTATTCTTCAACCACCTCAGAGAGCTGAGAAGGATAAATATATCTGATTATATAGGAAGTGCAGGGCCTGCAGCTTCCAATACTAAGAAATGACAAACCAGTGACTACCTGGACAGTTCCCATTTTCTCTCCATACATTCCAGCATCAGTCTTCAGCCTTTTGGTCCTGTTTCTCTGACAGACATTGATTGTAGAGCAGGGATTATGAAGGACTTACATACCCTGTCTTGGCAGAGCTAGGCTGTCGACTTCCCTGCTACCAAGTTTTGTCCTTTTTGGACAGCAGTCTGTCTGCAGTTGAAGCAAGGAGTTTTTTCATGCCAAGAGATAGGCTTGCCACTAATTCAACCATCTCACACTGGAGATTCTTCGATGCTTACCTTCTACTTGGAGTAGAATAGGGGGTGCTGTCAGGAGCTGATATGTCACGATATCAAAAAAAATCTTAATTTAAGACCACATCTTTGAATGCCATATTCTGCAGATCTCTTGGGGTTTTTGAAGATGCCCTATCTATCTCTTGTATTTAGATAAGCAAATGTTGCTTGTCTCTTAACAACTTGATTACTGAGTAGCTTAGAGAATATCTGTGATTGACTGTCATGGTAGCTAACAAGGTGACATGCATGCATGACTAGGAGTTTGTTTTTCTTAACTATCCTAAACAGTTTAAGACGGTTGGTATTAAGAGGCCAGAGCTTCACATTTCATTTTTAAGTATCTTAGGTACGATACCATTAGGAAGTGTTACCTTTAATTTTGTATCAATATACAAAGATCTATTCAAATGTGGCTAAATATACTCTTAATTTTGTATCAATATACAAAGATCAATGCCTATGTGGCCTGTCGCATCCCCCTCGATCAGCAAGGATGACGCAACTCGCAAAAGCTCTTCTCAAGCAGTTTATTCAGGTCCCTTGAAAACAGTCTTCCGAATGCCCGGGCAGACCCAACCCACAGGCTAAATACTATATGAACAGCCAATCAAGTAAAGCCACGTGGTGCTATCTTAGAGGCCCAGGTATGCGGAAGCAAGCCAGATCAGCAGTCTTAGCCAAATATGGACTTGTTTACCACCGAGAGCGCTCACCGTCGGGCTGGTGGAAGGCGGAAACCGGCGCCATCTTTAAGGCGCGGCACGTCGCAGCTCTCTACAGTTCCTCCTTTTTTATTTTTTCTAAAGTAGGTAGAAGTCCCTGGAAAGGCTTCGTAATCCCCATATCTGGGGATCTCATGGTGGGCCTGAGCCTGTAGGAGGGCGGTGCTCAAACTCTTACCCGTCTCTGGGTCAGCCTCCCCACTCGGGACTGCCCTGTCTTAGGTGGCCAAGACTTACCCGTCTACTCCGTCATTGACTTGCCAGACCCTAATATCCGTGGAACGAATACCTCAGTGGGCAGGGACTATGCTCAGTGAAGATTTAAGGCTTCACAGCAGCGAGCCATGCCTGAACTGGCCCGCCTCAATGGCGACAAGGGCCTGTATAATCATGGCTGCATTACGCTTTTGTGTGGCTCTCATTTTGTAGATGCACCATAGGCAAACCAGAGAGGCTAGTATCACCAGTATCGCCAAAGAGCCTACGCCCGCCCACTCCTTAAGATGATCCATAGCCATCTGTATCCAGGAAGTCAAACCAGTAGCCAGGCTCAAATCCACCCGAGTGGAATTGATGTGGATGATTGTTGTTCTCAGCTCTCTCATCAAATTTTCAAATTCAGCCGACCAATCCTGTAAGAGGAACTTTGACAATTGTCTAGACAGATTAGCAGCCTTTGTAAAATTTTGATACTGCACGGAAGTAACACACAAACCTTGCATTTTCCACTCACACCCCAATTGTGCTAGTTGCCAAAGAGAATCAATCTGTTCTTATATTAAATCTATGTGTTGATTAACTATCATAAGGCCTCCTTTGAGATGAGAATTCATAGAGGTCTGAGTATCCAATGACTGTGCTACAGTGGCTGAGATGTTATTCAGGGCATTGGCAGTCTGTATAGAACTAGACAAGGCAATAGCTGAGGCAGTAGCTCCCACAGCAGCAATAGTGATGGCAGTAACAATAGCTGCAGTGATGCCAAAATCTCTTTTAAACCTGAATAGCATCATGGTATTAGGGGCCTCTACAGGAACTGGTACATATCGAGGCATTCTAGTCACCACAGCCACAGGAAAGGCTGTGGCATTCCAGCACAGGGCATAAAAGCATATGCCCGGAGTGCATACTAACTTTTCTTCACCCAAGGATGCACTCCCATTACTTACAATCCACAGAAAAGGAGGCCAGAGACATACTGGCGAAGCTGAAAAGGTCTTATTGTGGTAAGAATGAAACAAAGAATTCCAAGTACCAGAGCCACTACTGCTAGAAAAATCCAATTTGGTAGCGGACCCTAGGGAAAAATTACCTCTTTGATAAATTCCTCCCCCAAGCATAATGACAGGTCCCAAGTCCATGCAACTTCCATTTACCCCACACAAAAGACACAAATCAAAAGGATTGGTGGCAGTCTGCTGAGGATCCCTAGTAGATATATCAAGCATTCCTGTACAAGACTTATTCACTATATTACTAATCATGGGTCTAAAGGAAAAATAATCTTTTGAACCCAAACTGCTCTGCGCTCCTGACATCCAGTCCAAGGAAAAGGTCCTTCCTCTCCTGTGGATCCTCTACAAAAAGGTGCCCAGCGTGGCTGTCTGGGGGGGTCCCGGTCAGATACTCGTGTGGGCCACCATCCTTCAAGGCGAGAACCGTTGCCCGAAAACAAACCACTACCCCTACCCCCAAATCTCAGTTGTGGTAAAAAATCTGCTGACTGCTGAGACAATTTAATGCATTCTGTATCATCTGACCTATTGAAGCTCATTAAAAAGCACAGACTACCCTTCAAGCTGACATTTCTATTACCCTCTATAGGGCTTTTCTGATCATCAAAGGGAAGGTAGGGTAAGCCTAGGCTTCTATTACTGCTAAATAAGCGTGGAAAAACAGTTGCATCATGTCTGACCGGCATCTGCTTTGGGAATATCAACAGGATCCCCCATCTCGGCTCGGTCATTCCTGACATACTCACTGCTACTATCACCAGGATCTTTAGGAAGGTCTTCATGACGAATCTTCCTCACAAGGCATTCAGGCACCCACACTGGATCTTGTTGATCCTGAGGAAAAACACAAACAGACCCTCTCGCCCATGTTAGCATGGGGTCAGGCCTCCGCCAAGAGCCTGTCAAAATATCCTTCCACTTCACCATGCCTTTAGATGGACCATGGGAATCCTGATGTCTGTCTGCTGCTGAGCGGCCTTGAACATCCAAATTTAAAAAATTTAAAGTAAATAAGGCTAGAGACATTCTCTCCTTGGGGGTACGGCCTTGGCCTATTCCCCCTTTCTGTTTTTGCAAACATTCTTTCAAGGTGCAATGAGCACGCTCCACAATTCCTTGTCCTTGAGGATTATATGGTAATCCGTGATTAAGCTGTACCTCCATCTGGTTGCAGAAGGAGACAAAGGACTGAGCCGTGTAGGCTGGTCCATTGTCCGTTTTCAGCTGCTGTGGTTTTCCCCATGCAGCCCAGGCTTCTAAGCAATGTCCTATGACATTGCGAGCCTTTTCTCCACTCATAGGTGTAGCATGTATGATACCTGAGCAGGTATCCACAGATACATGAATATATTTTAAGGTTCCAAACTCTGAAATGTGGGTAACGTCCATTTGCCAGATTTTGAGTGGCATCAACCCTCTAGGGTTCACTCCCACACTGGGAGGATGATGATGAATCACACACTGAGGACAGTCCAAAACCACTTGTCTAGCATCTGCTCTAGACAAATGGAATTTCTGCTGTAGAGTTCTGGCATTTACATGAAATAATTGGTGAAACTGTCTGGCTTGGTCCAGGAATGAGTTCCAAAAAATGTATTCCATCCTAGTCCGTTGATCAACTTTATCATTACCCTCACTTAATGGTCCAGGTAATCCTGTATGTGCTCTAATATGTTGAATATAAAAACACCTATTTCTTTGCCAGATTAAAACTTGTAACTCTCGTAATAAGGCACATACAGTACTACTATTCTTAATAGGACCTGAAAATTCTAATACTTTCACTGCATTGACCACATAGACTGAATCTGAAATCAAGTTGAATGCAAATTGACATCTTTTAAACACCTCAATTACTATTTTCAACTCTACTATTTGGGGGGAGCCCGGTTGAAATTGACATAACACGGGCTCTTGTCTTTCTATCAAATAGGCTCCTCAGCCTGTCTTTGAGCCATCAGTAAACACATTTGGTGACCCTTGAAGTGGTACTGCTGAAGTAACCTTAGGGAATATCACTGGGTGCTCCTTAAAAAATGATAGTAATGGATGCTTAGGATAATGGTTATCAATCGCTCCTTCAAAGCTACATTGCAATATTGCCCAGTCATCTACAGTGTCACACAAAATCTTAATTTGATGACTGGAATAGGGCACTATTATACTGGCAGGAGCAACTCCAAAAGACTGCAAACATTGTTGGATACAATTTAAAGCTAAAGCAGCAACTGCAGTGGGATAATGTGCTATGGATTTTTTTGGAAAAATCTTTGAATAGGTCCATAATAATGGTCCGTCCTGCCATAACAATCCTGTAGGTTGACCATAGGTGGCAAATATGCACAATGCAATGGGCTGTCCTTCCTGCCATCTCTTTAGGAAGGCACTCTGTAACCTTTCTTCCACTTTACATAAAGCTTTTCTTGCTTCTTCTGTTAATTGCCTAGGAGAATTAAGTGCTGAATCACCTTTCAAAATATCATATAGGGGTCTTATTTCATAATTTGGTAGCTTTAAATAGCCTCTTACCCAATTGATATCTCCTAACAACCTTTGAAAATCATTTAGAGTCTTTAAATTATCTTTTCTTATCTCAATCTTTTGTGGTATTATCTTTTCAGGTCCAACCTTCGCTCCTAAATAATTAACCACATTTTCCTTTTGAACCTTATCAGGAGCAATAAACAACCTTTTCTTTTTTAATAATTGAACTAATTCTTCATAGGCCCGATCTAATATTTGTTCACTCTTAGCTGCCAGTAAAATATCATCCATATAATGAACACATCTCAAATCTGGAAAATTCTTTCTCAAGGGAGCAATGGCTTCCCCCACATACAGTTGGCACATAGTGGGGCTGTTTGCCATGCCCTGAGGTAATACTACCCATTCAAACCGCTGATCAGGTTCCTCATGGTTACAGGATGGAACAGTAAATGCAAATCTCTCAATATCTTTGGCACACAAAGGGATGGAGAAAAAACAATCCCTTATATCTATAACTATAATGGGCCATGAGGCTGGCAAAGATGATAAAAGCGGCAAGCCGCGTTGCACTGGGCCCATGATCTGCATTTGTTGATTTATGGCACACAGGTCATGCAACAATCTCCATTTTCCAGATTTCTTTTTAATGACAAAGATAGGTGTATTCCAGGGAGATACAGATGGTTTTATATGCTTTAAAGACATCTGTTCATCCACCAACTCTTTGGCCGCATTCAATTTTACAGAGGAAAGTGGCCACTGAGGAACCCATACTGGGTCCTCCGTCTTCCAAGTTATGGGAATGCCCTCCTCAGTGACCCCTAGGAAAAACCCAGGCCCTGTCTCTTTTGTCTTTGCTGCATAGATATGGGACTCTTCCGCCTATGCAAATATTTTCCTATTCCAAAGCCTGGAGCATATCCCATATCTTGCATCATACGTTGGGCTGAATCAGAATAGTCATTACTCAATTTAAATCCCATATCCTTTAAAAGGTCTCTTCCCCAAAGGGAGATAGGGAGCTCAAGTACATATGGCTGCATTTCTCCTGAATGGCGTTCTTGGTCCTGCCACTTTAATGATCTTGCACTCATACCTGGAGTCTTAGCATAACCCAGGCCTTGACGTGTTTGAGAAGAGTCTTGTACAGGCCAACCTGAAGGCCAGTCTTTCTTTGCTATGATACTCCTATCAGCCCCAGTATCCAAAAGGCCCAGGATCCTTTTACCATCAACTTTTAACTCCAAGACGGGGCGTTGGTCCAAATCCAGGGAGAGAAAAGTCAGATCTGTGCCCGTAGACCCAAAACCATCTTTTCCTCTCTCTCGATCCTTTGCCGCATAGCGATCATGTAAGCTCGGCAACATGACCAACTGAGCAATTCTATCTCCAGGAGAGATAGCTGTTATACCACGGGGGGAGGCTACCATGATCTTAACCACTCCTGTATAATCTGGATCTATAACCCCAGGATGGACAATAAGTCCTCTCAAGGCTGATGATGACCTCCCTAACAGCAAACCAACTGTACCAGGTTCAAGGGGTCCTTTAAAATCTGTTTCAATTAACTGGACCCCCATTTGGGGTGTTAATACGAGTCTGGTGGTGGAGCAGAGGTCCAATCCTGCTGAGCCTGCAGTGGCTCTCCGCGGTCTCTCGGATGGCGGAGGGTTGGCCATCTCTCTTGATTCTGTTCTTTGTCCTGATTCTCTACTGCCCCATATATTTGTGGGCCCTGGGGTCGTGGGCCCCTCTGTCCATTTTTTGGATGAGCGCCACCATAACCTTGAGTCAAAGGCTGGCCATGGATGTCTGTCACTGAACGGCACTCATTAGCCCAATGGTTCCCTTTTTTACATTTTGGGCATAACCCCGGCCGCCTGGGGCGTTGTGCACTTCCTGTACTTTCTGTACTCCTTCCCCTGGGGCACTGTCTTTTAAAGTGTCCCATCTTGCCACACTTAAAACAAACTCCTGAACTTCCTCCACCTTTTCTGGTCGACTGTACTACTGCGGCAGCAAGACCAGCATTAGTTAACGGCCCTCCAAGTTCTCTACACACTTTCATCCAGGCTTCTAGCCCTTTGTTCTTGTAAGGGGTGATAGCGGCTCTACACTCTTTGGTACATTGCTCATAGACCAACTGTTTTATTAGTGGCATAGCAGCATCCGGGTCACCAAAAATCTTCCCTGCCACTTCCACCAATCATGCCACAAAGTCTGAAAAGGGCTCCATGGGGCCCTGTAGAATCTTAGTTAAGTTCCCACTCACCTCCCCTTTGTTAGGAAGGGATTTCCAAGCCTTGATAGCTGTCTGGTTTATTTGTTCATAAACCTGATTGGGATATCCTGTCTGCTGGTTGGCAAATATCCCCTGCCCAAGCAGCATATCTCTATCCCAGGCTGGATTTCCATTTCTCTGATTAATGGCTGCTTGCTCAGTGGCATACTCAATCAAGAAAGCTTTCCAGTCTAAGTATTGCCCTGGACTTAAGCAGGGGCGGGCCAGGCCACTCCAATCACTCGGAGTCATACAATGTCTGCTTAATGCTTCTACTTGAGCCAATGTAAAAGAAGCGGTAATGCCATAGGTACGAACCGACTCTGCAAGGGATTTAACTACTTTAAAATCAAGCGTTTCCTCGTACCTGTTCCCTTGTGGGTCTTGATATACCGGATAGGCAAACTGTAATTCTGTTCTTACTTGTGTCCACACTCCCGGGCAGAAAGATCTCCCTACTTTCAGGGACTGAACAGGCTGACTTATCTGAACGGCTTCTGGGTATGGAGGGGGAGTTGAAGGCGCCACGGCAATGGCTTTACTTACACCGACCGCCGCCAACATGGCTGAAGGCGCCGCAGCAACAGCTTCACTTACACTGACTGCCGCCAATGTGTCTTTCTCTTTTACCTTTTTCTTTTCCCTTTTTCTAATGACAGTCCTCTCCAACTGTTCTATTAGAGCGTGTAGCTCCCCTTCAGAATCCGTACCCTCTGAGTCCTCAAAATCTCTAAAATCTCTAAGATCGGGATAGAGAGGGACCTTCCTTTTGCTTCCCTTTTCACTGTCTGCCTGCTCAGACCTTTTGCCTTTGTTACTTCCCTTTTCACTGTCTACCTGCTCAGATCTTTCCCCTTGCAGCAGTTCCAAGGCTGATTCTCCTTCCTTGATTGCGTTACACATCTCTGATCTTCTAAACAACTCCTCACCATCTTCCAAATCGGTCTTACTCCATGCTTCAGAGTACCTTGCTCCCAAGCAAAATCCAAGTCCCTGCCTAATTTGTCCCAGCAGGATACCGTAACATTCCCGGACACCGCAAACCACGGAGCCACGGAGTCGTATTCATTCAAAAATCTTTCTAGGGTAGACTTCTTAAGTTTCAAATTCCTAGCTAAAAGTAGCTCCTGAAGAGCCAGAAAAATTGAATGTGACTGAGACAATCCCATGGTTAAAAATTTACTTTCGGTTCGCAATTTCCCGCGAAACTTTACCTTTTGATCGCAACTTCCCGTGAAACTTTACCTTTTGTTCGCTATTTCTGCGAAACTTTATTGTCCCAATTTATCCCGGGAACTTACCAGTGCACTGCCCCTGACTGCAGGAATTCTGAGTCTTTTCTGGTTCCCCGTACGGGCCACCACTTGTCGCGTCCCCCTCGACCAGCAAGGACGACGCAACTCGCAAAAGCTCTTCTCAAGCAGTTTATTCAAGTCCCTTGAAAACAGTCTTCTGAATGCCCAGGCAGACCCAACCCACAGGCTAAATACTATATGAACAGCCAATCAAGTAAAGCCACGTGGTGCTATCTTAGAGGCCCAGGTATGCGGAAGCAAGCCAGATCAGCAGTCTTAGCCAAATATGGACTTGTTTACCACCGAGAGCGCTCACCGTTGGGCTGGTGGAAGGCGGAAACCAGCGCCATCTTTAAGGCGCGCACGTCGCAGCTCTCTACAGTGGCCCAATACAATCTTAATATTGCGTCCATATACAAGGGTCAATACCATTGTGGCCAACTATAATCTTAATTTTGTATCAATATACAAATATCAATACCGACGTAGTCGAATACAATCTTATTTTTGCAAATAAACAATGGTCAATACCACTTTAGCCAAATATACTACTAATTTTTTATCAATATACAAAGGTATAAGGGCATATTCAATAATCTGACCCTTCTTGGTCCTTCGTGTGCTATGTCTATGTCTCAGTTTTTCTCAAGTCCATGCATTCCTACATAGGAGATAAAGAAGGATACAGAAAAGGGAAAGAAGGAATACCCTGGGTCTAACCTCCACAACCCATTAAACAGGACCATTTAACAACTTGTAATCTCTTCCCCTAAATAACAGAGTTTTCAGTTGTCCTTCAAATAACCGAAAAAAGGGTGTGGGGTGCGGAGAAACACCCTCCCCACCCTCTGGGTATGGGAAGTTGCTCTCTTAAAATGACTTCCTGCTGATTTGGGTCGTAGTAAACCTGTTTGGGGCCCAAACCAAAATGGAAAAATGGTTAAAAATGTTAATACAATCCTTTTATGTTCAGTCCTTCTGTTCTCAGCTGTTTAGATGTCCTAAGGAGTTTGTAGGCAGAAGCTGAACTTCCAGGCTCTACTGAGGTTCTGGCTGGGGCATTGTGTAGAGCTGAACGGTCTTAGCGATATTGAGTTGTTGTGGTTTTGTAGGCTTTTGATGGAGACATCTATTGAGGGAGTCTGTCAGGCTGAATCATCTGGGTCACTCGTCTTCTTTTGGTGTCTGATTCTGATTTCTGCTGAGGTTTCCGTTGTCCAGTTGTCCCTGGGTTCCTTGAATGGATGCTTTGATTCTCCTGGAAAGATAAGAAC
>CAJQZJ010033821.1:102412-124748 GCA_907164525.1 Lophiomys imhausi | reverse complement strand
TTTTTTTTGGGGGGGGGGGTAGGTAATATTTCTCCTGAAACAAATTTGGTTTTTGACAATATATAAAGTGTTATCTTTCAATCTGGTTTAAAGAAGAAATTATTTTGATATTTTGGAGCTAAACCAGCTTTAGTGTATATATTTTGAGATCTCGAAGGACAATTTGTTTGTGTTGTGTGGGCCTTTTGTAAGTAGCTTTTAAACTTAGGTCCTTCCAAATCCTATGTGTGTGTCTCTGCATTCTAATTATTGGGATGCGAGACCTGTGGTTCCCATCTGAGGGGATTAAAGATGTGTTCCACCACTCCTGGATCGAAGTTTTTCTTTATTTAGAGTTTTTTTTTGTATCAGGCTGACGTTGAGCTCTGAGATCTGCCTGTTTCTGTCTCTAGTGTGTTGTGGTTAAGGGTGTACTCTTCTTGAATGATGGGATTAAGGGTGTGTACCCTCACCACCCTTTTCTGTGTAACTCTAGAATTTATAAGTCCACTAACTCTATGGTGCTCCTCCCATCTCTGATGAAATTAAAGGCATGGGTTAACACCACATTTCTCCTGTATTTTACCTTAGCTCTACGTTTTTTTCGACACTTGGAGGTTCATAAAACCAGGTTGAACGGCTGTGTCCTTTATTTTATTTATAGTGTTTTAACGTTGTTACCTGCTTTTTTTTTTAATTAGTAAATTTATTTGTTTGTTGCTACAGGTTACATCCTTGACATATTGTCCTCTTTTCCTCCTTCCCAGCCCCACCCTCCCATGCTCTACTCCCTGACCCTTCCATCATGATCCTCTGGGGTGGAGTGTCCCTGCATACCAGTCTCTCACCACAGATCAGGAGTCATATGAGGGCTGAGGGCCTCTTCATACACCGGGGGCCTACAAGGCAGTACTGCCAGTGAAAGGTGTCTCTTCGCTATGGGAGGGAAACTAAAAAAAAAAAAAAAAAAACAACAGACACACAAACCCACAAAAACAAAGAACAACAACAAAAAAAGAGAGGAAAAAGAAAGAGAAAAAAGAGGGAAAGGAAAAAGAAAAAGAAATGAAAAGAAAAAAGAAATTTATGTCCATGTTACTTTTGGTGTGATGGTTGTAGTACAGATATCCTGTACAATATAGCTAAAATACTACTATAAGTGAATAGATGCCATGTGCATCCTTCTGAGTCTGGGTTAGCTCACTCAGGATGAGCTTCTCTAGATCCATCCATTTGGTTGTAAATTGCATGATTTCATTGTTTGTTATAGCTGAGTAATATTCCATTGTATAGATGGACCACAATTTTTTAATTCATTCTTCAGTTGAGGGACATCTGGGTTGTTTCCAATTTCTAGCTATTACAAATAAGGCTGCTATGAACATAGATGAGAAGACTTCCCTATGTCTCCGTGAGGTGTCCTTTGGGTGTATACCCAGAAGTGGTATGGCTGGGTCCTGAGGCAAAGTTATTCCAAGGTTTCTAAGATATCTCCAGACAGACCTCCATAGTTGTTGCACAAGTCTGCACTCCCACCAGCAATGGAGGAGGGTTCCCCTTTCTCCACACCCTCTCCAGCATGTGCTGACATTTGAGCTCTTTATCTTAGCCATTCTGACAGGTGTGAGATGGAATCTCAGGGTCCTCTTGAGTTGTACTTCTCTGATGATTAAGGATGTTGAGCATTTCTTCAGGTGACTCTCGGCCATTAGGGATTCCTCCTTTGTGAATTCTCTATTTAGCTCCGTCTCTCATTTTTTGATTGGATTATTTGGTTTCTTGGCATTTAGTTTCTTGAGTTCTTTGTAGATTTTAGATAATAGCCCTCTATCAGATGTGGGGTTGGTGAAGATTTTCTCCCAGTCTGTAGGCAGCCGTTTTGTTCGAATGACAGTGTCTTTTGCCTTACAGAAGCTTTTCAGTTTCATGAGGTCCCATTTATTGATTGTTGATCTCAGGTCCTGAGCTGTTGGTGTTCTGTTCAGGAAGTTGTCACCTGTGCCAATGAGTTCGAGGGTTTCTCCTACTTTTTGTTCTATTATCTTTAGTGTGGCTGGCCTTATGTTAAGGTCTTTGATCCACTTGGAATTAAGTTTTGTGTAAGGTGATAGGTATGGGTCTAATTTCATTCTTTTGCAAGTGGACATCCAGTTGCACCAGCACCATTTGTTGAAGATGCTGTCCTTCCATTGTGCGGTTTTGGCTTCTTTGTCAAAGATTAGTTGGCCATAGGTGTGTGGGTCCATGTTTGGGTCTTCAATTCGATTCCATTGATCCACTGGTCTGTTTCTATACCAGTACCATGCTGTTTTTATTATTATTTCTCTGTAGTACAGCTTGAAATCTGGGATGGTAATACCTCCAGATGCTTTTTTATTGTACAGGATTGATTTAGCTATTCTGGGCTTTTTGTTGTTCCATATGAAGTTGAGTATACATTTTTCCAAGTCTATAAAGAATTGTGTTGGTATTTTGATAGGAATTGCATTGAATCTATGTATTGCTTTTGGTAGTATAGCCACTTTTATTATGTTGATCTTACCTATCCATGAGCATGGGAGATCTTTCCATCTTCTAAAGGCCTCTTCCATTTCTTTCTTCAGAGGCTTGAAGTTCTTGTTATATAGGTCCTTTACTTGCTTGGTTAGAGTTACCCCCAGGTATTTTATATTGTTTGTGGCTATTGTGAAGGGGGTTGTTTCCCTTATTACTTTTTCGGTATGCTTGTTTGTTGTATAAAGAAGGGCTTCTGATTTTTTTGAGTTAATTTTGTATCCAGCCACCTTGCTGAAGTTGTTTATCAGCTGTAAGAGTTCTTTGGTGGAGTTTTTGGGGTCGCTTATGTATACTAACATATCATCTGCGAATAGGGACAATTTGACTTCTTCATTTCCAATGTTTATCCCTTTGATTTCCTTTAGTTGTCTTATTGCTCTAGCAAGAACTGCAAGTACTATATTGAAGAGATATGGTGAAAGTGGACATCCTTGTCTTGTCCCTGAATTTAGAGGAAATGCTTCAAGCTTCTCTCCATTTAATTTGATGTTGGCCACTGGCTTGCTATATATTGCCTTTATTATTTCTAGGTATGGTCCTTGTATGCCCGTTCTCTCCAGAACTTTTAGCATGAAGGGGGGTTGGATTTTGTCAAATGCTTTTTTCTGCATCTAGTGAGATTATCATGTGTTTTTTTTCTTGTTTATATGGTGAATTACATTGATAGACTTTCGTATATTGAACCATCCCTGCATTCCTGGGATGAAGTCTACTTGATCATGATGTATGATATTTTTAATGTGTTCTTGAATTTGGTTTGCTAGTATTTTATTAAGTATCTTTGCATCTATGTTCATGAGGGAAATTGGTCTGAAGTTCTCTTTCTTTGTTGGGTCTTTGTGTGCTTTAGGAATCAGAATGACAGTGGCCTCATAGAATGAGTTTGGCAGTGTTCTTTCTGTTTCTGTGTGGTGGAAGAGTTTGAAGAGTAATGGTGTTAGTTCCTCTTTGAAGGTCCTGTAGAATTCTGTGCTAAAGCCCTCTGGCCCTGGGCTTTTTTTTTTTTTTTGGTTGGGAGATTATTAATGACTGCTTCTATTTCCTTGGGTGTTATTGGGCTGTTTAAGCTGTTAATCTGATTTTGATTTAGTTTTGGTAGGTGGAATTTATCGAGGAAATTGTCCATTTCGCTTAGGTTTTCAAATTTGGTGGAGTATAGATTTTTAAAGTAGGACCCGAATATTTTCTGGATCTCCTCAATGTCTGTTTTTATTTCTCCCTTTTCATTTCTGATTTTGTTGATTTGGGTTCTTTCTCTTTGCCTTTTATTTAATTTGGCTAGGGGTCTGTCTATTTTGTTGATTTTCTCGAAGAACCAACTCTTGGTTTCATTGATTCTTTGTATAGTTCTTTTTGATTCTAAGTTGTTGATTTCAGCCCTAAGTTTGATGATTTCCTGCCTTCTCCTCCTCTTGGGCGTGTTTGCTTCTTTTTTTTTTTTTCCAATTCAACCAGTTTAGCTGTTAATTCACTAATATGAGCTATCACAATTTTCTTTTTGAATGCACTTAGTGCTATGAACTTTCCTCGTAGCACAGCTTTCAATGTATCCCATAGGTTTGGGTATGTTGTGTCTTCATTGTCGTTGGATTTTAAGAAGTCTTTGATTTCCTTCTTTATTTCTTCCCTGACCCAGTGGTCATCCAGTAAGGAGCTGTTCAATTTCCATGTGTGTGTAGGCTTTCTGTTGATTCTTTTGCTGTTGATGACCAGCTTTATTCCGTGATGGTCTGATAGGATACAAGATGTTATTTCAATTTTCTTGTATCTATTGAGACTATCTTTGTGTCCAACTATGTGGTCGATTTTGGAGAAGGTTCCGTGGGGTGCTGAGAAAAAGGTGTATTCCTTTGTGTTTGGGTGAAACGTTCTGTAGATATCTGTTAGGTCCATTTGTTTCATGATCTCTGTTTGACTCAATATTTCTCTGTTTGGCCTCAGTCTTGATGATCTGTCCATTGTTGTGAGTGGGGTGTTGAAGTCTCCCACTACTAATGCGTTGTGATCGACGTGCGATTTAAGATTTAAGAGTGTTTCTTTTACAAAAGTAGGTGCCTTTGTATGTGGGGCATAGATGTTCAGTATTGAGATTTCCTCTTGATGAATATTCCCTTTAATGAGTATATAATGCCCTTCTTTGTCTTTTTTCATTAACTTCAGTTGGAAGTCTGTTTTGTTTGATATTAGGATGGCTACTCCAGCTTGCTTCCTGGGTCCATTTGCTTGGAAAACCTTTTCCCAGCCCTTTACTCTGAGGTAGTGTCTATCTTTGGTAGTGAGATGTGTTTCTTGTATGCAGCAAAAGGACGGGTCGTGCTTGTGGATCCACTCTGTAAACCTGTGTCTTTTTATTGGGGAGTTGAGTCTATTGATGTTGATGGATGTTAGTGACCTGGGGTTGTTATTTCCCATTAGTTTGGTATATGTGATGGTCCTGTGCCTATTTAGGTTTAGTTGCTGAGGGGTTTTCTATTCCCTTTGTTTTCTTGGGTGAAGTTTTCTTCTCTGGGATGGAATTTTCCTTCTAGGATTTTCTGTATGGCTGGGTTTGTGGGTAGATATTGTTTAAATTTGATTTTGTCATGGAATATCTTGTTTTCTCCATCTATGTTGATAGAGAGTTTTGCTGGGTATAGTAGTCTGGCTGGGCACCTATGATCTCTCAGGACTTGTAGGATATCTCTCCATGCCCTTCTAGCTTTTAAAGTGTCTGAGGAGAAGTCAGGTGTAATTCTGATGGGTCTGCCATTGTATGTGACTTGACCTTTTTCTCTTACAGCTTTTAATATTCTTTCTTTGTTCTGCATATTTGGTGTTTCAATTATTATGTGGCGAGAGGAGTTTCTTTTCTGATCAAATCTGTTCGGTGTTCTGTAAGCCTCTAGGATTTTTATTGGCATCTCTTTTTTCAGGTTTGTTAAGTTTTCCTCGATTTTGTTGAAGATATTTCCTGGACCTTGTAGTCGGGAGTCTTCTCTTTCCTCTATGCCTATGATTCTTAGGTTCCGTCTTTTCATTGAGTCCTTGATTTCTTGGATGTTGTGGGTGAGAGATTTTTTAGTCTTCTCATTTTCTTTGGATGTTGTACTGATTTCTTCCATCGAATCTTCCATGCCTGAGATCCTGTCTTCCATCTCTTGCATCTTATTTTTGATACTCACATCCGTAGTTCCTATTCTCTTCCCTTGGATCTCCATTTCCTCTTTTAACTCTGACTGTATTTTCTTTATTGTTGATATTTCTATTTTCATGTCTTGTATGGTATTGTTCATTTTGTACATTTCCTTCTCCAGCTTGCTTGTTTTTGTCTGAAAATCTTTCATTGCTTTGTCTTTTTCCTGTTCAAGCTCTGTCACCTTGGCTTGTAATTCTTTAATGGTGTTGTTCATTGTTTTGGCTTGTAAAATTGTGGGTTCTTTGAATTCCTTCATAGATTTAAGTTCTTCTTGAAGGGACTCTATCACTTTCCATAATGCAGAATTGTCATCGTTTTCATGTGTTACTGTTGGTGTGAGGTCATCCGAATTGGATGAGCTAGGATAATTCTCCTTTGTTGGAGTCATATTTCCTTGATTTCTATTTTTTCTTGGACCTTTGGCCATGTGGGTGTGTTTAGCTGTCTGTTCTTGTCGTTTTCTGTGCTTGGATCCACTGGGGATGCTTTGGTTAAAGAGTCGAATTGCTTGGCTATCTGTCGTTGCTTACAGGGGGATCTCAGGGTCACTGTGGTTTTAATAGCCTGAAGCGCTGTGAGCTGGTACAGCCTATTCCCAGGTAGTGAGTAATGGTCCGGGATTGTTTCACTGCTCCCAGTTCAGACTTTTCTATGTTGCACACTGAGTGATCAGCCTGTAATGGTTCTGATGGTATGGACCTGTTTGCCCAGGCACAGATTTTGTGGGCTTTGTTTGTTGTCACAGAGGCTGACAGGGCCCGGCTCCACACCTAATATGTCTGTGTTTACCAGAATACAGCTATGGTCCCCTGGCTTCTGGTTTCCCACTGGGCTTCTCTGCCACAGGCCTGGCCTCTTCCCTCCCTATCTGCTCCGCCATGGGTGGGCGGAGCTTTGGCCCCTCCCGCCGCCTGAGCCGGCCTCCTTCTTTAGCTGCTTTGCAGTGGGTGCATGGGGCTTCAGCCCCTCCCGCCGTCTGAGCTGGCCTCCTGCCCTAGCTGCTTTGCTGTGGGTGCATGGGGCTTCGGCCCCTCCCGCCGCCTGAGCCGGCCTCACTCCCTAGCTGCTTTGCCATGGGTGCGCTGGGCTTCAGCCTCGCCCACCTGCGCCCGCTTCCCACCCTGACTGCTCTGCCCGCTGGCCTCCCGCTCCGGCTCGAGTGGCTGCGGATCACCCGCTGAGCACCCTGTTTCTTCCTTGTTAAGACTTCAACTGTTCTGCAAAGTTTCCTAAGTAGTTATAAGGTCCTCCTGAGGTGGGGAAGCCCAGTAGGCTAGTGGGCGATCGCCATGTGGCCTTCAATTCTGCCTGCTGTGTGTTGGGATCGATCTTACCAGGCGCCTCTCCAAATGGGAGTTCCCGAATCCCGGATTTAGTGGCTTCTGTGTCTGCGAGAGATGGGGGCAGAGCCTTGCCCTGGGACTTTTAACAGTCCCTTGGGAGCTGTGAGTGTTCCCGCAGGGGCCAGACCCTCCGGTTTTTGCACAGTGTCCAACAACTCTGTGTTTTCTATGGCTCTTCTCTCCCCCATTCAAAATGTGTCCATGCAGTTCGCCGCCATCTTGGCCCCCCCTCTATTTTTGTTGTTTTAAGACTGCTTTTGGTCAGTTACATGACAACCCTAGAACACCAATACCATGTGCATTTGTGTGTGTGTGTGCATACATTTACATATACATTATCATTCATGGTTATTATTCTATGATTTCATTTTAAATTTCAACCCAAAACTATGGGGGTTATTCTCTCTCTCTCCCCCCCTCTGTGTGTATGTATGTATGTATATATATTTTCTCTTTCCAATAGTAAGAAGGCTAGGTCCCATATTGACTTGTTTAATCAGTGTCTGTCTTATGCCATTCCGTATTACAGAGCAGAATAACAGGGACTGGGTAGTGCATGGACAAATATATTCTTCACAGTTCTAAGGCTGGGAAGTCCAATAGTTAAAGCCCCAGTACCTGTAACTTTCTTCATGGTGTAATATCCTGTTTATAGGGGCAAAGAGGGGCAAGAAGTTAGACCATCTCACGAAGGTAGAACCTTGATAACCTAGATATTTCTAAATATTGTTGAGAGTAGATTTCCAGTACAGGAATTTGGGAGGGTCCATTCAAACCATAGCCAGCTCTTTGACCAGTGAAGGATCTTTCCAGGCGGGTGGTCATTTTGAAGGGTGAGTTCCTCCCAGTGAATGAATGTACTCATAATATCTGAGTAAAAGTTGATCAGTTTGAAGATTCTTGTGTTTTGTTCTGTTTTGCGATGCCTGAGAACGAACAAAGGACCCCATGCTTGCTCAGCAAGTGTTCTACCGCTTTCCTACACTCCCTGTTCTTTGACCAGAATTTGAGAATATTTAGACTATTTTATTATTTAGAAATATTTTCAACGTATTCATATAAATAGAAGCATTTTTCTTCATTTGATCCATTTTGCTTTATCTATATTAACCCATCTAAACAAGAATTAGCTTTGTTCATCTGTACTGGAAATACTTGGGTCAAATATTATATACTCATAATTTTTTTTACTTGCTTCCATTCCAACCCATCTGGAGGTACTGTGAACAGGTACAAGCTTACTATACAGAAGTTACAAACATGGCTCCTTTAAGCCCAAGTCTCAACTTTCTAGTTTTCCAGTGAATAATCATGAATGTTTTAGAAGCTAGATACAAGTTATGATCAGGGTTAAGAGCACAGTACAGAGGATGGAGTTCAGCTCACTGACTTTTTGGGCTCTATAACTAGGGCATTTGTAAGCAAGCATTAACTGTGTGGTTTTGCACACCTTATTTATTTTATTACTCAGTGTCCTTATCTGTAAAATAGAGGTTGAAACTTCAGTGAATTACCGTGACACCGAAAAGTTAATGAACTTAAAACATGTGTTGAGTTTTCTCTGTCTCTCTGTCTCTGTCCCTCTCTCTCTCTTTATATATATATATATATATATATATATATATATATATATATGTAATGAAGATCGATATATGTATATATTTATACATATATATGTATATATATATGTATGTATATATATTTGCGCACATACACACACATGCTTGTGTGTGTGTGTGTGTGTGTTGTAGTTCTAGCTCAGCTTCTACCACTGTGTCATTTCAAAACACACCATTTCTTTCTGACTTTTGTTTTTACTTCTCTGTTAAGTGAAGGAGGGTGATGGGGATTGAAATGCTTAGCCTAAAAGTTATTTCTAACTTTAAAACTCTCCTGTAACAGAAGCAATGACCACATCTATGTTTTTGTCCCTGCCTGGATAATTGGATATGGCATGTTGCATGGCACTGAGCTAGCATATCATAGATTGGTTTGATGGTCATACTATTTCACAGTGAATTCAACAATAAATAATATTTAAAAGTAGAACTACTTCTTCACTTGCCCAGGTGATTCACATGAATGAGTATTTAGGAATAGGGAAAAACTGTGAAAGACTAAGGGAAGCAAGGAGAGTTAGTAGTACAGTTTCATTGATGAAGGACTTTCTTAAGTATGGTTTGGTGAACAAAGTAAAGGTAGACTTCTTCCTGGACTTCCTCCAGCTCAGTATATGGGAAAACATGCCTTAAAAGCCTGCCCCAAATGGCCCATTACATTGGCCCACTATCCTAAACACTGTCCAGCCTCCTTGATGAAGTGGTCTGACCCTCTGACAAGAGTTTCTGCACCATCTCTTCATGCCTTGTTGGTTTAGTTTCACATGATGGATGACATGACACACAGTCGGCAGGGTTGCTGGTACCTGCTCTGTAAATGGCTCTGGTATCATGCCGCCACAGGCAAAGTGAGCATCTCTCAATGCTGGCTGAGCATTTTGACTTCAGATTTTCAAGTATGGAAGCTTGTGATTTATGAGACACAAAAAATATCTCATAAATGGCCTTCTATTCCTTTTGACAAGGATAGACTCCTTATATAACCTCCAACCTATGCTTCCTTAGCAGAACAACATTGTGCTAGCAAGAAGAGAATAGTTTCCCCTTTCTATCAAAAAGAGCTAAAAACATTTGCTTCAGCAAGTTTTGTGTGAATTAGGTCAGGCTGATACACCATAGACCACTGCAGGGATCAGATAAACAGTAAAGTCTCAACTGAGTCATTTTCACTCCTCTATGCTTGTTGCCAGGTGCTACAAAGAGAATGAAGATGAGAGTTGAAGGTGGTAGAGCATTTTTTTTTTTTACTACACATGAGCTCCTGGGTTCAATCTATCCCCATCACTACAACAAAAAGAAGCAAAACCAACATCCAATGGTTTCTACTGAATGGTTGTTCCTTTCCTGTTCATGATGTTACATAACTATAACAGTAGCATTTGGCTGCTGAAGAAGAGGGATTGGACATCCCAGGTCAGACTGGTATACATGAGAAGACTATGTCATCAAACCACCACCAGAGATAGAGATAGATATAGATAGATAGATAGATAGATAGATAGATAGATAGATAGATAGAGAGATAGATAGAGAGATAGATAGAGAGATAGATAGATAGATAGAGAGACTGGTTTTTTAAATGAGATGAACCTGAAATTATGTGACAGATTAGATGAAAAGATACTATCTGGAGAGATGGCATATGCTTTACACATATCTATTGTCCTCCCATGTCCTCTGTTGACAACTGCTAATCTAGCAACCCTGTTAAACATCCGTGCTACATTAGTTCACCTTCATGCTGCCCCGTGCAAGCAGAGAGACAAGGATGAGATGAGGCTAGAAGATATGATGGACATAAGGTAGCCACTTTTCCTGGTGGCCTAGGACCTCCATGATAAACTCTGAATTGTACAAATGGACAAAGGACTCACGGTCCTCAAATCTGAATGGTCTCAGACACAGAGGGATGAGCTAGTGTATTAGCGAGCTTTCCATCACTGTGATACAATACCTGAGATGAGAACTTACAGAGAAATGTGATGCTTTCTTCATTATTTTGGAGGTTCAGCCAATGACCAATTTGGCCTGATGCTTTGGGCCAGGACTGAGGCAGCATGTGGTGCTGGGAGAGGGTAGCAGAGCAAATGACTCACCACAGAAGCTACAGAACAAAACTGACAAGAGGAAGGCGCCAAGTACACAGAATGTCCCTTAAGAACACGAGCTCAGTGACAGAAGGAACTCCATTAGACCCTGACTCTTACTGATGAGGGAATAGTGAACATCCAAGCCATCACAGTGTTTCTCTTATTTGGAGGTAGGAGTAAGCTGGGAAAAGATGCGAAGGGCAGATTGGCTGGGAAATGAGAACTTCAAGAAGCTAGTAACACTGTTCACATCAGCACCACATGTTGCCCCATTGTAGAATGGAGATTCAGTGGCTTATATTAAAATTGAGCCATCTGGATTAACAAACAGTGTCAATGACTAGCCTGACCACCGACCCAGGCAGCCCTCATGTGAACATACCTCAGTTCCTATCACCCTTGGGACTGCGATCGATCTCTCTTCTAGAAGATTTGTATGGAGTTGGTATAGCAGACCATCTCAGAAGGATCACTGTCTTACGGGAAATCCTACCGTATTTGGACTCAGGCTGTTGCCAACAATACAGCTTTGGCAATTGTTCAAAGTGTTGATTCTGTAACAGCCTGCTGCTTCTTGCTCTAGCAATCTCAGAGATGGGAGTGGCTTGGCATTTCTTTGAGTGACATATTTTTATGGAAAATAAAAGGTGACTTAGAGTTCTATGGTCATTTATTATTTTTATTAGTGGACGAGGAATACGAAACCACTTAGGGTTGGAGAAATGCTTTCGACACTTTTCCAGACAGAAGGCTCACAAAACAAGGTCTTTGGATTCTTATGTAGCATTCTTTTGAAGGGTTATGTAACTGATACTTAGCTGATTTATTTAGTTTGGACTCATTTAATGGTGACTTTAGTAAGACATACTAACTGCCTGAAAAGTAAATTGAGATTTCAAATAAGCGCTGAAAAGGTCTCTTGGCTCTAAGAGCAGGAAGTAACATATCAGCCCAAACACTCCTTTAGCTCTAAAAATTTGCTCTTCATAAAAAAGAACAGATCAGGGAAGAGACAAGAAACCAGAAGTCATATGAGTAAATACTAAACTTGAAAACTCTATTTCATGAGATAAACTTGGAGATGTGAGGCGAGGAGGAGCTGATTCTCATTATTTTTACTGATCTCTACTCCACCCAGACCAGTGAAAATATACCTTCAATGAATAAACAGCTTCAAGAGTCTGCCTCTCATATGTTCTTCAGTGGGTTCTCAAGCAAATTCTAAAGGAGTGGACTCAGACCCGGGGAAAAAGCGATGGTGTAGTAGCTCAGAGGCAGTCTCTGGCATCCTCATCTCTAACCTGAATTAGACCACTAAACCGATATGTACCCATGCTGGACAAGGAGCTTGGGTTTTGCTTGCCGCTGTTGCTCTTGTTTTGTAGATTAGTGTTGCTTTTTCAAGCTTGAGAACCAGTGTGAACAAGACATCCATATCACATGCCAAGCAGCTTGTGAGTGTCCAACATTTTGAACCTGCAACATTTCAGCTTTATTGTTAAAACTGACCTGCATGAGGTCATCTGATGAGAATTAGACTCCCTGATAAGTAGATCCTTCATTGTTATCGCTGTCACTACTGTACCAGTGTCTGCCATGATTCATTTGTTTTGTATCTCCGGTACAACAGTTTGTAATGTGCACAATGCTTGAGTCACACCAATATAAATGAGATGGAAAAGGAGAAAAAAGGTGAGAGGGAACAGGTAGCATATTCAAGGAATTAGTGTTCAAAAGAGCATCAGTACCACACTCTGCAGGGCTCAGGAAGTATTAAAGAAGAGAAGGCAGAAAGGACGCAAGAGTTGGAGGGCATGGTGTCATGCTGTGAAAGCTGTCTTCCAAGCATGATATGGCCTTTACTCTCACACATTTGAAGTAGCTAAGATTATCTGCACAAGACCATCAGTGTTCCATCATAGAGGATGGAGGGGGTCACGAGGACCTACCCTTTTGAGGATTTATAAGCATTTGTCGCTGTGGGAGGGAGACACATATCCCTCAGTGGTGTAGTCATTGGGTAACAAAGCCCTTACTCATGCCTCTGTAAGAAATCCTAATGAAACTCATTGTGTAATAAAGAAAGAAAGAAAGAAAGAAATACATAGATAGATAAATAAATAAATGGGCTCAGTAGTAGTGGAGGGAAACAATAGAAAGTAAATGGGGGGTATACAAATCTCTGAAAATGCCAATCTGAGAACCATGATTATATATATATATATATATATATATACATATATATATATATATATATATATATAAATAATGTTCTAAAGAAATAATCAGACTCATATAACAGAGAATTTAAAAAATGCCCTTTATGGAAAAACTGGCCCCAAGTCAGAATTGTTAAACTTCCTTCTGTTAAGTGCTGTTTTGCCTTCTCCCTAACCTAGAACCCAGAGCATTCTTTGTAGGTTTCACACTTCTACACATCTTTTGAGTAGACACTGATAGTATCTGTGTCAAGAATGTCTTCTCGTGGCTGCATAGCAAACAGTCTTTCAAGAAAAAACGCAGCACGTCCTTACAACAGAATGCTAGTTAAGGTTCTGTACTACCTTGTACAGTGGAGACATGGGCCTACTGGGAAAGAGTCAGGCAGGCTTATGAAGGACTGAGCCTACCTTGGCTCTGCATCTCTTTGTACTACAGCTCATGTCTGCTTGCCCACCACCTCTTTACATCCCCACATGGGAGCTGATGCTTTAAGGATCATGCAAATACTAGCAGCCCATTCATCGCTGCTGTGGGGAATAACAGAGGCTTTGCTTGACCCACAAATTTCACGTCTTTTGCCAGCATTCATAAAATGGTGGCAGACAAACTTGTAGTAAAGTATCAACTTTTCCCCAACTTTTTCTTTTTATATTTTATTTTAATTGGGGTGATATTCAGTATATGCATGGGACACGTAGAGCTCAGATTTGGGTTGTTAACATTTTTATTGTCTTAAATAACAAAGAAATAGCTAGCATGCAATAATTTTCGATATCTAGGAGCTATAATATGACATTTCAATATATACATCCAGTACATATGTATTAAATAAATGTAATTATTCTCTCGTCTCATCATTACATCATATTTGGAGCCTTTGAGCTTCTTCCCTGCAGATACTCATGAAATGTACACTAGGTTTAGAGAACTATAGTCACCTCCCCTTGGAAGACAAGAATTTATTACTTCTGTCTTAACCGTTTGGTTAACCATTGTCTAACCTCCCACTACTCTACCACCCTCCTCAGCCTCTATCAATCACTCATATATGCTGAGCCACATTCTAAAAAAACGTCCACATGAAAGAACATGTGAAATTTGCCTGCGCCTGAGTTATCTCACTTAACGCAGTCTCATGTAGATCCATCGGCTTTGCTCTAATTGATAAGGTGTCATTCTTTTTGTGCTTAAGTAGCACTCCATTGTGCAAATACAACACACTCTCTGTATGACTTCATCCCTTTGTAGTAATAGACTGTCTGTCACTTACACTCCATATAGTCGCATTGAGAATAATGAAGCAATCAATGTGAACTGAAGGTTTTCCTTGGACACACTGATGGCATTTCCTTTGGACAGTTATCCAAATTTTGGGTGACCACATCATGGCTGGTTTTCCTGCTACTGTGATAAAATGCCCCCAACAAAAGCAACGTAAAGGAGAAAGCCATTTTTAAAATTTTGGCTCACAGTCCAAGGGTACAGTCTGTTATAAGAGAGAAGTGGCAAAAGCTTGAATAAGCTGGTAAAAGAGAAAAAGGTGACTAATGCTTACACCTTCACTTTACTTTCTCCTTACAGTCCAGGATTTCGATCTTAAGAATTGGTGCCACCCACTGGGAACAAGTCTTCCCACCCAATTAGCATGATGAAGATAATCCCCTTCTAGCATGCTCAGAAGACCATATCAGTTTCATCAAGTTAGCAATTGACATTAACCATCATAATGCATTAGATCTATTTGTAGCTTCTTGAGGAACCTCTGTCTTGTTTCTCATTATGACTGTACTAATTTCCACTTTCTCCAACCATATATGAGACTCTCCTTAGTTCCAAGTGATTGCCAACATTTATTTTTAAGCATTTGGAGAAAAGCTATATTAACTAGGATATACAATAGGATGTATATATAACTAGGATGACATGATATCGCATTGCATTTCCCTGATGAAAAATGAGTTAGAACTTTTATTTTCCATACTTCAATCATTTTAATTGGAATATTTAGCATTGCTGTTGGTTCTTTTTAGAGTTAATAGATTATGAATATGACTTCCTTGTCAGATGAACAGCTGGAATTTTTCCCCCTATATTTCTGTAGCTTGTCCTCAGTTTGTCGATCATTTCTTCCACAGAGCAGAAGATTCTTAGTTATTACAACCCCATTGGTCTTCTTCATTTTTACTTTTGCACTTTTGGTGTCTTATCTGAAAATCACTGTTTGTGGTAACGTGAATTGCATCCCCTCTGTTTTTTTTTTTTTTTTGGTTTTGTTTTGTTTCTAGCAGTTTGGAGTTTCAGGTCTTATATTTGGGTCTGTGATCCATTTTGAATGGATTTTTATGCAATGGGAGGTATGAGGATCAAGTTTCAATCTTCTGTGTAGGATGTTCAATCTTTCCAGCACCACTGGTTGAGCAGGACATTGTTTTCCAGTTTGTTAACTGTAGCAGTTCTGTTGAGTCAGTTGGCTGTGAATACACAGCTTCCTCTTGACCATCTTTTGTCTTTCCATTGCTCTGTGTGTCAGACTCCAATCCTACTACACTGTTTGAGTTACTAGACCTTTGTGGTGTGTTTTTTGAGGTAGGGCAACGTGATGGCTTGTGCTCAATCTTCTTGGTATTGGCTCTGGCACATTTCGAAGGAGCAGGGACAGTCATGGTCTTGCTTTGTTCTCTCTGCTACAATTTCTAAGGAGGCCAAACTGAAGTTATCCTAGAGTGAGGGCTGTCAGTCCTAGACTGAAGGTTGCCAATCATGAGGACTTGATAAATTTTCCCCTGCAGCCTTCTTTGGTTAAAAGGAAGCCCTTCTTACTACACCTGTGACATCTCATCTTTGCTCATTCGAAAACCAGCCTATCCCACAGAACCTTTGTGAGGCACACAAAATCCGACGAGTGGTGATTGTCACATATCACATAAATATCAGATTTTTTTGGTCAAATCATTGGACATGTCAACTGTCTGATTTCTAGAGTGGCTGAGAACATATGAGGTATGATTATTATGTGGTAAGCAATTTATCACTGTAGGAAAAAAACCACATAAATCAGGGGACTTCAGGTGTAATGAGTGGATAAACAAGGTTCTCTGTGTAAATGGCAGAAACTCTGAATTTCAGCACTGAGGAGCTCAGATGGGTTGTCAAAATCACAGCCTTTCAACAATTAAGAGGACTGCCACTTCTAGCATTGATGCTCCTGTCTTCATATCCTGGGAAGAGGTCTTAGTCATATTACAGAAGCCCGACATAAGTGTGCACAGTCAGTAGAGAAGTTGAGGATATGCAGAGAGAGACAGAGCGACAAAGAGAGACAGACAGAGAGACAGAGAGAGACCGAGAGATAGAGAAATAGAGACAGACAGACAGAGAAAGACACATACACACAGAGATAGAGAGACAGAGAGAAATCCATCTTGTAGTAACTTAGCAATTGAGGCATTAGCAGCCAAAAAGCTTTGCTTATAGAGGAGTTAATGGATTTATATTATTTGTGGTTATCTGGATTTCAGATTGATACCATAAATATTCAGACTCTGAACTCAGCTGGAAGCAGCCGCCACTGACTTTTCTGTGACCTAACTGGAAACACTAAATCAGCTGTCTCCTTGACTTTCAAGGGAATGACATACCCCAAGCCCACGAGATAGCATTGCCTCGGTGTTTTATTGCCTCCAGAGGACCTCGGCTTAGTATGGTCTGTAACTACAGCCCCTCTCCAAATGCCAAGTCTGGTTAAGATCACTAAATCACAAAGTTCTCTGCACTGGGCTGGAGAGAGTCATGGCTGCGGATGTAGATGCAGTTTCGTCCACAAAATTCACAAAATGAACTGCTTTCTAGGCCAAGCCTAGTTACACGTTATCTTCACACTGATGTGTGTCCCTACCCATGGCCTTTTCTGTGCCTTGCTCCTGCTGAGGTCCTTTCTTTCTTTTTCTCTTTTCTTGCTTTTAAAAAGTTCATCTGTGAGAGATAGAACCACGGGTCTGGTCCCAGGTATGAGGACATTTTCTTATCAGGATGTGGGGAGTTGTGTGCACTTCTTTCAGAAAACGGCTGACAGTCCCTTTATGAGATGGGGTCTGAGCCTCTCTCTGTCTCACTCTGGAGCTGACACTAAGATGCTCATGATAGGAGAAAAAGGAATGTGATCCTCCTCCCTGGGAGGACTGAGGAACCTTCCACTGGCAACAGGCTCTTTCTGCCCCATGACAAATTGTGCTGAAGGCTTGACAACACCAAATCCATCATAAGGATTGGCCAGCTCCTTCTTTCTGTCAGCTTAACAGATGTGGCAGCAGCCACAATGTCAATAAAGGTTATGTCCTGCTTCAGAGAAAAAGGGGCCAAAACTCCATTTAAGTAATTGCTTGGGGAGGAAAAAGACAGAGAGAGAGAGAGAGAGAGAGAGAGAGAGAGAGAGAGAGAGAGAGAACAAAAACCCGAGAGCTCCTTGGAGGCAGGCAATTGCATTGTCAGGATGGGCTTCACACATGGGCAGGGTCTCCTTTTCTCTCCCTATGAGCTGAAAGGTGGTCTGTGGGGAAGATGTGTGGGTCTATTACCAGGAAAATGGCTAAGTCATAAGTGATGGCAAATGATGACTTTCCAGGTTCCTTCCACACTGCATTTGGAAATCTCCCAAGAATCCTGCTGTTACCATTTGACCTAGCTATAACACACCCCAGATGTCATAAAACTTCCTTTGAGGGTTTGATGCAAAGCAGAGGGAAGGGAAGGAGCCATCGTCAAGGAAACAACACAATGTGGGACTTGTTTTATTTTCCATTATTTTTAAATCCAGAATTTCACATAGCACTATTTTTGTTGTGGTTCATGATTAGGCACTCTGGATATCCTAATCCCAGTCCAAAGAACCAAAGGTTCCAGGGAAAAGAGAATAAGAGGAAATGGAAGTGTAGGAAGATTAGGACGGCTGGGGTAAAAAAATGTAGACAGGCAGTGGCAAGTCATGAAAGAGAGGTGGACAGCAGGGACCATGGCTGTGTGTCTCAGGCGGAGCATAGCCAGGCTGCCATGCTACGGTGGCCCAACACTCCCGGGCAATTATGAATAGGAAAGTAACAATATTGACATTTGTGTTTCTGACAAGTTCATTCAGTTAGCTGGGCGAAATATGGATCCGAGGAGAAAAATGAAGGAGGGGGGACCAGGTACAATGGTGTTGAACTAGACTCAGCAAAACATAATGAGAGTCTTAACAAGGAAACCAGCAACAAAGATGAAAAGAAGCAATGAAATGTGCACAGAGGTAAGCTGGCTGGACTCATGAGATGATGTGTCTCAGGGCCTGAGGAAGAAGGCTCTTCCTATAAGACCCACTTTTCTTTTTGTGTGGATTATACTGTGATACCTCCAACTGTAATGAGCACCAGATTGAGGAGTATCTCACCTTGACTGATAACTAGACAGGATATAACCTCACTAGGAGACAAGCTTCTGGACACATCTGTAATGTATCATCTAGATTAGGTTAATTGAGTTGGGGTGATACACTATAACCATGGGAGGAAGGGTTCCATGAGTTAAGGCCTGAATGCCTAGAAATGAGAAAGCTCACTGAACACAGCATTCTTCACTCTCTGCATCCTGCCTGTGGATACAATGTAACCAGTTACCTCAAGCTCCTGCCACTGTGCCTTCCCTGCTGTGATGAACTTACACCTGTGAACTGTGATCTTGGTGAGTAATTTACCACAGCTGTAAGATATGTGAGTGAAACAGAGTGAGAAAATGACAAACTTAGCTTTCCATTTGAAGTTTGGATAAATACATCCCCACCTTTCCAACTAACTTTCAAATACTTGCCTCGGTTTCCAGTCTACAGACACTGCTATCAATTTCCACATCTATAGAAAAAGAACATTTGGAGAATGGGTGCTGAACTTGGACTTTATCCCAAATTTTGATGAGAGTATGTGATTAAGATTCATGAGCGTGCATTGTTGCCTCTTGCTGGATTGCAAAGATTTCCTAACAGAGCAATCTACTGCGGTCGCTAGGAATGGTGTCTGGAAAAGAGGTCGTAACACCAGATAACTGAAGTCTGAGGGCAGAACTCACTCTTACATTAATTGATTTATGCATGCAAGCCTGAATAGATATTATTCTGGAGAGAAATCCTATTGCTGGCTCCTCTACCCATCTGCATTACCTGGACTCTTGAGTGCAAGCAACAAATAGTCGCTTAACTTAACCATAATAGAAAATGAAATACTTTGGCTTCAGAATCACACAGCAGGTTGGAGAAGTGTGTGACTGGGACTCCTGGATAGCAAGAATGAGGATTGTGATCCATTACCCAATCTCTCTATCATCACCTCCTGTCTTCAGCGCTCCTTGATGGACTTCCTACAAGAGCTGGACAGTGCCTATTGTCGGATCACAGGCTTGTATTTACGTCTCTCTACTCAGGCCAGTCTATACATCGCCCCATAGCTTTATCTGGTAAGCTCCAGGTTCACAGTGTAGACTATCATGTCTTGTTCTCATTAATAGGAACCTTGACTTGAAGAAGTGAAAAATTTCTTGAATTCAAAGGGGTGGGGATACAAGGAAGGTAATTCTTGTAAGAAAGCACACCAACTCAACACAGCAGCAGATACATTTATACCAGCTGTTACTGAAGTTTTGCAAAGCGACGCTAATATCAAACCTCCCTCATGGGCAAGTATAATGTAAATATATAAGCCCTGATTCCAACTTTGTCTTAGGATAGGAAACTGTGCAGGGAGCCATAGCATGCCCCGCATACAGAGTCTTTATCTCCTCTCCTGTGTTCCCACAGCATCATGGGTGTGTATCTGCCAAGCTACGTAGCACAGTTCCGTAGGACTATTTTTTTTATCCTTGTCTTCACATCTATAACATGCACTCCTTGAGATTGGTGGCTTGTGTCTTCATCATGTTCATATGTCCGGCACCTGACACAAAGGTTGGGCACATTAATTTGGTGGCATTTTTGGGATGCACCAGAAGAGAAAGATGTTATTATTATAGGTCACAGAAGCAACAAGTTTTTCAAACAACAATGTGGGAGAATAAATATTTTCACTGTACTTCAGATAAAGAATAACACTAAACATGAGATTAAAGGCCAACATAGTACCTTAGGTTTGTAATCCTAGCTTCTTTGGAGGCTAGACAGAGAAAAAACTAGATATTCAAAATCTGCATAGGCATGATGTGAGACTCTCTCCCCCCCAAAATAAAATTAACATGTAAGAAGAGGGTAGGGGATATGGGTTAGTGGGAAAACAGTGTCCTAGCCTGCCTGAGACCCTGTGCTCAATCTCTGGTATTAGAAAAATAAAAATGAGTTACCCCTGAGCTCCCAGAACCCCTCTCACTGTGAGCTTTACTGTTTACTGACTGGGACTAGAGAGATAGTTCAGTCATTAAGAGGCCTTTTTGCTCTTTCAGATGACCCGAGTTCTATTCCCAGCACCCACATGGAGGCTCACTGTCACCATTCCAGTTACAATGTATCTCTGATGCCCTCTTCTGGCCTCCACAGGCACTATACACACATGGTACACAGAAATATACATACAAGCAAAACACCTACACACATACAATGAAATAAAATAAATCGTTCCTTTCTTTAAAGAGGGAGATTTACCGATTGATTAAGAAGATAGAACTGTTAAAAAGGAAAAAGACAGTGGTGGCCCTATATGTTTTACACATAGATGATACTACTATTATTGATATAAATAAAATGCCATCAGTAAACTCCCATCGTCCCATTGCTGTTTGTACTTTCTCCATCCTCTTTGTTTAAACAGCCTGAAGTCACTCTCAGGGGTGACTAGTGTCTATGTTGCATTTGGCGATTGAAATATTTCCAAAGCTAATTGAAAAACAGATCAGACTCCAGCTTTCTCCTCTTTGCCAGGAACCCAGAACCAATGCAGCCAATGAGCAAGCACAGGCTGTGTAATAACTTTACGTTGTCGCATGTTTTCACTGCTCCATGCACACCTCTGTTGAAATCAATGGGACAATGGTGACAGGGTCTCTTTTAAGGAATCTGTAGTATCTCAGGCCCGTTATGAGAGACCAGTGACTTGTCTCTTTCCAGTCCCAAAGTATCGGGATCTAAGAAGTGAATTTGACTTGATCAATGGACTGGCTTCCACCCTGCTGAGGATCCTGTCATATGTAAGAGCAACACCCTGGTTGAAAAATCTTAACCATATGAAGATTCCTACTTTCAGTCCCAAAATAACTCCTGGTGTTGTTGGCTTCTCTCCCTCATCTAGTTACCATCTGGGGTTTGTGTGTGTGTGTCTGTGTGTGCACACGTGCTGGGTAATAATGCCTCCTCCCCACAATCTGGCATGCACAGACACCCGCCTTCCACCTCTCCCATATTCGTATACTCACTCAAGTAAGGACGTGGAAAGATTTCAGATCAACTGAAAAGGCCTGATTTTTGCCTTCCTGCTAAAGACTTTTAAATGTACTTCTACATGTTTCTACAAAACAAAACATAAAAGAATGGGGAGGGGGTTAAAGTTTGTCTTTTGTTAGCAACTGAAGAGATGGGGAGCAACGGGAATTAATTTGTGAAAGTCTGGGAAGAATGTGCCTTCTTGGTACTTATGTTGATGCATGGAAGTACTTAATGGCTTGGAGGCTGCAAACATTTTTGTATAAACTTGACAACTAACTCAAACCATGGCCTGTTTTCCTTTGACTTCAGAAACTTACTTGTTTTACATTTCTTTGGTTTAGAAATGATCCAGGCATTGAACTAATTAAAAAAATAATTTAATATGTAGAAATAAATCCTATGCTGGCTGAGACCTTGTCATTCAATTTCAACCTGGAGAGCAACCTTAGAACAGAATAGTAAATCTCCTCTAATAGGGGTTTCCAGATCCACTATATCATAGAATGCTTTTGCATACTTGTCAGGGATGACAGTTCACCTCTCCAACTGCCCTCACACACTTCCTGAAACAAGAGGGGCTTATTAGGAAAGAAATCAAGCTGGGGAGGGGGAGGCTAGATTGAGGAAATGACAAGGGAGGAAGAGAAGGCCTCTGGGGAATTCGACAGGGCCAGGGACTCAAAAGAAGTTAAATATAGAAGTGGAGGAGGAAACCAAAGACCCCTCTTCCTTCTCCCCCTCTCCTGAAGCTGATAGACTCAAAGCAGTCATCCTGGTCTTTATTCCAGAAAAGAGGTCAAGAAAGGGTAACACAGCCAATGCAAATGGGAAAAACAAAAACAAAGCAAAACAAAAGAAGAAGAAGAAGAAGAAGAAGAAGAAGAAGAAGAAGAAGAAGAAGAAGAAGAAGAAGAAGAAGAAGA